>PVJC01007823.1:0-50240 GCA_004026665.1 Murina feae
TCAGGGCCACCACCTCGTTTTAAAACTCCACAGATGTGGGACTAGTCCCACTGTGAAATTAATGACCTGGCTGAGAAGGACATAGGTTTGGTTGATGTGCCCTTTTATAAAAGGATTCATAAAGCTCATCTGCAAAGAGCTTAGCAAATACAGTATGACAGAGTCTCAGAGCCACGGCCTGTGTAATTTATCACATTGCACTGTTTACAGCAGGCAGGCATTTGAGTTGGGTCATTTCTATTTAGCTTCAAAGTGTGAGTAAAATCCAATAATCTTGATTCAAAACAAGTTAAAGGCCATTGGCTTCCTAAACAGCTAGAAAATTCTAAAAGGCCACAGAAATTCAGCCTGCAACACATCGCCCTCATCCAAAAATGCTCATCAAAAGCCTTTCAATAATAATGTAGGTGATCACCCACAGCATTTAAGAGGATAGGACCAAAACAGAAACTTTTCCTTTTAACTGTGCTTATTTTCTCTTTTAGATTATTTGAGACTTGCTCCTTCCCTCACCTTTGGCCCAAGTGTACCTACCACTTACGAGAAATTTGGTCTGTTTGGGTGAGGCAAAGTCACATTTTTTTCTCTTGAAAGAACAGACTTTCATTCCTGTGAGTAAAATAAATTAGGCTCAAGTTTCTCTGTCCATTAATTATGTGGGATAAACAACCTTCCCCTGCGTGGAGGGAAGCACAGGAGACCAGCGCAAATTTCCTCCTCAGACTCAGGGGAAGGATCGATGGACCGTCCAGGAGAATGCCTGTGGTCTGGGAGAACTCAAGGCTTGGAACAGGCAAGACTCTGCTGCCAGATGTTAGTGGAAATTCCACTGATGGAGATGATCCACTCCTCAGAGGGCCGGCGCGGGGGAAGGAATGGGCCTCCAGTTCTGCCCACAGGAGTAGCATCCAGTCCTTCGCTGGGAGGACTGCCTATGGGGTCCAAGAAACGCCCAGCCCTTTGCTCCTTATTGTCTCTTAGAAAATGTAAAAAGGAAGAAACTCCTGCCATTTGCAACTGCATGGATGGAGCTGGAGAGCATTATGCTAAGTGAAATAAGCCAGTCAGAGAAAGATAAATATCACATGCTCTCACTCATTTGTGGATTATAATGAACAACATAAACCGATGAACAAAAACTGATGTAGATACAGAGAAGCATCAGTCAGATGCTCAGAACTCAGAGGGAAGGTAGGGGAGGGTGGGGGTGAGGCCGAGAGATCAACCAAAGGACTTGTATGCATGCATATAAGCATAAGCGATGGATGTGGACAACAGGGGGTGAGGGTGAGGGCAGGAGTGTGGGGATGAGGGGACACTAGGGGGATAAGGTCACATTTGTAATATCTTAATCAATAAAAGGGGGTAGAAGGAAGGGAATGCACGGCGTCTGATGCATGTCTGCAGTCAGGTTGAACCTGCAGGCATTTGCAGAACAGCACGACCCCGCCATGAATCTACACACAGAAGAAATACCCGAGCGAGAAACGTTTCACAGTTGGAAACATGTCTGCATTTTGGCCTTTACACCCTTGTGACCAATTCTCCTACTCATTACCCCCTTCTCCTCACTAAGCAGACCTGAGTTTACGTAGCTCTTTTGAGCTGTAGCGCTGCCCTCAACCCACTTAGCCTCCCAGGCTCCCCTGCAGCCGAGGGAGGCACGTGCTCCCCTCCTGTCCAATGAGATGGAAGTAGAGCTCGTTAGGCGGGGCTTTAGGCACTGCACGCCTCTGGTGTCTTGCCCTTTGCCCTCACTGCCCTTTGCCCTCACTGCCCTTTGCCCTCACTGCCCTTTGCCCTCACTTCCCTTTGCCCTCACTGCCCTTTGCCCTCACTGCCCTTTGCCCTCACTGCCTTTCCCCTCCACGTGAGGATCCCGCCGCCATTTTTGATCCTGGGGAGTAGCAGGGAATGCTGGGTTGGGAGCGGAAGTTCCGGAAACACCGGGCCAGGCCGTGGCCTGGAGGGACCTTCGCTGGCGCCGCCTGGGGCTGAAGTGCCACTTCTGTGATTTTTATGATGTGAGTCCCATCTTGTTTAAGCTTGTTTGTTGGGTCTTCCTTGCACGCAGCCAAACAGAACTCCTCACTGACCCAATTTGGATTCAGTCAGATTCAGCTGTGATCACCTAAAAGTTCACAGACGAGCCCTGACCGGTGTGGCTCAGTGGATAGAGCGTTGGCCTGCGGACTCAAGGGTCCCAGGTTCCATTGGGGTCAAGGGCACATCCCCAGTGGGAGGTGTGCAGGAGGCAGCTGATCGATGTTTCTAATTCTCTATATCTCTTCCTCTCCCTTCCTCTCTGTAAAAATCAATAAAATCTTAACTAATAAAAGCGTAATATTAAAATTAACTGTTTCTCCGGGACTGGGTAAGCCACGCCCACCAGCCAATCAGAATGGCTGTATGCAAATTAGCGCAGGCAAGATGGTGGCTGCAGCCCTGGAGGCCAGTGCAGTGCCAGCGGCAGGGTGAGCGGGATGTGGGGCTGGGGGGGAGGGAGATGGCATGGTGGCGGTTGGTGTGCGGGTGGGGAGCGATGTCGGGGTGGGGAGCGACCAGCCTGGTGGCGGGTGGTGTGGGGGTGGGGGTCCTGATCAGTTGGCGGTGGATGGTGTGGGGTTGGGCGGGCAGGATCAGCAGGTGGCAGGTGATGTGGGCGGGGTGGGTGGGGCGAGATGTGCGGGTGGCAGATGGCAGGTTGTGCGGGTACAGGCTGGGCTGAGGGACCCCCTGAGTGCACAAATTTTTGTGCACAGGGCCCCTAGTATATATATAAAAAAAAGTTCACAGAGGAGCACATGAAAGTACATAAGCCATGAGAGTGTAGTGGGCGTATTTACTTAAAGTGTTTCGGGAATGAAGTCGTCATCAACATGAAGCACGGTATCGGAGTGAATGGGGTGGATGGTCAGGTACTTCGCGTTGCATGATGCTTGCACGTGTGTGAGTCCGATAAGCCCACTACACGTACACAGTTCATCTCACTGATCCACCGGCCGAATCTGAAGCCACAGTTATTTTATGCTCCCGCAAGTGCCACTTTGCACTTGTTTATTTTCTCTGGTGAGGTCAGAGGACCTCCGTGTCTCCTAAGTAAATTTCTCAAACCTTTGTCAATTCCTTATACACAGGAGAAACCCCAAGAAGTCTGTGGAAAAATAAACTCATCCTCAAAGAGCAGCGGTGGCTCAGGACGAACTGAGCAGAGGTGAATGCCAGGTGCAGGGGCAGCCTGGGTCTCCAGCGCCCCACGGCCGCCTCTGTCTCCCCAACGGGAGGGCTCCCTCTGTGCCTTTCCTTTCCATTCCCCTCATCCCGCTCCGGTATCCCACTTCCTCCCACTTTCCACCTCTCTTGTTCCAACCATGAACTAATAACGAATTTTAATAAGGCTATTTGGTGCATTTTTTGAAATGTTTACCCAAGACTTTAATTTTTAAACTTAATGATTGGATTAATTGATGTTTCAAAAGAACAAAATAAGTTGCTTTAAAAAATTTTTTTTAAGTCCCTAGGGGAGGGTTTCAGGAGATAATTCTCTCTCATTATTGATGTTTCTATCTCTCTCCCTCTCCCTCTCTCTCTAAAATCAATAAAAGCATACTTTAAAGTAAAAAATATTAATGTCAGTATATTAAAAAAAATTCTCATTCTTTTTTAAGCTGAAAATGTCTCTTTGTATTATAATTTAGCCCCCTATCGATGGACATCTAATCTAATAAAAGAGCAATATGCAAATTGACCCTCACTCCATTATACCCACAAGCCACGCCCACCAACCAATCAGGAGCAAATATGCAAATTAACTAAGATAGCTGTGGCTACAGAGCTGGAGTTGCCCCGGGCAATGGAAGAAGCCAGGGCCCTGTGGGCCCTGAGCTCTATTTAAGGCTACAAAGTTTCAATTATAGAAGATAAACCCCAGATACCTGCGTGGCTGGGACACTGGGTTGCCAGGGGCAACCCAGGCTTCGAGGGGGGCGGGGACCAAGGCAAAAAGTTTCAATTATAGAAATTGAATAAATCCCAGATACCTGTTTGCATCCAGGCACTCCAGTAGGGACCCAAACCCTGAAGGAGCTGTGGGCAGCCTGAAACAGCCATCAGCCCCTCACCCAGGCTGGCCAGGCACACCAGCAGGTAGACATCCCCTGAGCAGTCCCAGACTGTGAGAGGGCACAGGCCAGCCTGAGGGACCCCCCCGCCGAGTGCACAAATTTTTGTGTACCGGGCCTCTAGTTTCAAATAATGTTGCAGCCTGGCCAGCATAGTTCAGTGGTTGAGTGTCAACCTATGAAGCAAGAGGTCATGGTTCAATTCCTGGTCAGGGCACATGCCCGGGTTAGACTCGATCCCCAGTGCGGGGCGTGCAAGTGACAGTCAATCAGTGTTTCTCACTCATCCTTGATGTTTCTCTCTCTCCTTCTCCCTCCCTCTTTAAAGTCAATAAAAATATTTTTTAAAAAGAATTAAAATAATGATGCAGTGAATAACTTTGTACACATATCATTTCACAGATGACAGCATATTTTAGGATAAATTCCTAGAAGGGAGTCATGTGGTATGAGCACTGATTATGGTAAATAGTGTCAAATTTCTCTTCAGTAAATATATTATTTTATACTTCCAGTGTATGGAGGCGCTTATTTCTCTAAACTCTCACCAATTTATCAAATTTTTTGGACTTTGTCAGTTTGATAGGTGAAAAATGGTCTGTCAGTGTACTTTTAGTTTTTCTTATTATGAATGACATTGTCTTCTTTCACACATTTCAGAGCTGTTTGTATAGTTTTTTCTGTTAAACATCAATTGATATCCTTTACCTTTTATTGTATTGGGTTAGTAGGTGTTTTATTGATATTTTCTAAGTTCTTTATTTATTAGGGAAATTAACCATTTGCCTGTGATATAAAATGCATTTTTTTTCTTAGTGTGCCATATGTCTTTTGATTCTACTTACCAAGGATTATTACCTTAGTGAGATGTTTAGTTTATGTGTAGTCAGATTTATTAATCTTTTTGTTTCTGATTTCTAGGTTTTGTTTCAGACTTAAAAAGGTCTTCTGATAGAATAGTAGTACTTTTTTTACCTTCTTAGTCATACATTATATTGACAAAGAGGAAGTTGTTTCCTATGTGACTGGTGCAAGTTAGAGAATGATCAGTAATCAAAGCAGATTGGGGGGCTTGTGAATGGTGAGAATCTGGTTCAAATCCTCTCCACCCTTGATTAAGTTGGTGAGTAAGAGAACTTGGACTAGGTAGATATCCACTTTATTTGTCTGCTGTGAGTGAATGAATATGCCCAAGGCTCCACAGGCTGGATGTGTATGAAAGGATTCTAAAATGCTTTGATGACATGTAACTAAACATTTGGATTTCTTAAACTCTGCATGTCACTATGTCATGTCTTCTGCTCAACATCTAGATGCTGCCTATTTACATAATGTTGTTATTATTGTTTTTCCTCAAAGATAAAGATTCTGGCATGGAAGACAGACCGATACTCTTTATACCTAAAACAAACAAACAAACAAACAAAACCCAATACATTGCAGGGTAGGAGGGAGGAGAGTCAGTCAGTCCATCAGCTGAGCAGGGCTTGGAGGGAGCCAAGCTTAGACATGTGTCTATAACAAATTAGAGCCATCCTGCCTCTTTGTCCTTCCTTTCCCAGTCATGACCTCCCAGCCTCATGGTTCCCAGCTTTCCTCTTTAGATGAGGCCAAAATCTCAAACAGGCACCTGAACAGGAATAGCTGCCCTCCTGCAGATGGGAAAGCCTCCATCTGTCGGGAAGGGCCATTCCTGAGATAGCAGTTTTCAGAAGCAACAGCCCCTCTCCTCATGTCCTTTCAACAGAGAAGATGGCCACTTACCCAAATTTGACTCCAGAATATCTTAATTTATTTCCAAGGAGCGCCACAAGGCTTTAGGGATTACCCCTTTGATATTCATTCGTTCCCTCTCCCTCTCCCTCCCCCTCCCTCCTTCCTCTCCCTCTGCATCTTATCTAGTAAAAGCATAATATTAAAATTACCATTTCTTCGGGACGCCTAAGATACGCCCACCAGCCAATCAGAGCGACTGTATGCAAATTAGCCCAGCCAAGATGACGGAGGCCACAGCCCCGGGAGAAGCCGGGGTCCAGCAGGGCAGATGGATTCGCAGGCAGCAGCCGAAGGGGCGGGGAGCAAGGGATGGCCTTGCAAGGAACCGATTGCACGGGGCACACGCACATGGAAGACTAAGCCTCCGTGTGCGTGTGCCCCACGATGGATTCGCAGGTGGTAGCCAAAGGGGCGGGGAGCAGCCATCCGGCCCTGTCCCTCGGCTGTGGCCTTAAAATGGACTGATCATGCGGGGCACACGCACATGGAAGCCTAAGCCTCCGTGTGTATGTGCCCCACAATGGATTCCCAGGTGGCAGAGGCCTAAGTGAAGGGTCCATTCCAAGGCCTCAGCCGAGGGGTGGGGAGCAGCCTTGGAAGGAATGGGGGAGGGAGCAAAGCAGGTCAGAGGGAGGAAGTGAAGAAAAAAATTAAGGTGGGAAGGAAGGAAAAGAGGAGGGTGAGCAGGGGTAAAGATAAAGGAAAAAAGGAATGTGGGAAGGGAAGGAGGGTAGTAGAAAAATGGGAAGAATGATGATGGAATAGAAGTAGGAAATAAGGAGGAAAGAAAAGTTCATAAATGATGAGTCAGTAGGAAAAGTGTTACATAAAGGAGAAAAATTGTGTGAGAGGAAGAAGCCAATAAGGAAGTCAAATACAATTGTGTGTGAAGGGGATAAGATTAAAAAGGAAAGCTAATAGGGGTGACCAGACCGGCAGGGGAGGGCAGTTAGGGGGATCAGGTAGGCAGGCAGGCAGAGTGGTTAGGGTAGGCAGGCAGGTTAGTGGTTAAGAACCAGAGGTCCTGGATTGTGAGAGTCCCCAAGAACTCCATATTGGAGAGGTTGCAGGTTGGGCTGAGAGACCGTCCCCCCCCCCACCCCGTGCATGAATTTCATGCACCAGGCCCCTAGTTTGAGATAATGTTGTGCTTGCACAAGCTTCTAAACTGAGAGAAGTTGCCAGAAGCTGAGCTGCCACTGGGTTATTCATGATGGGGACTCTAAGAATATTAATTTGCCTCAGTCATCAAGGCTTAAGCTGCAGGGAAATGAATGGTGGAGCTGCTTGAGGTCCAGTAGAACAGAGTGATTGGCAGCCACAGAGATCAGAATTAGGAGATTTAGGTGCCAAGAAGCCAGGTCATCTCAAGTCAGTGTCGTGGACTGCATTATGGACAAAGAATCTTGGGGATAGAGTTAGAAGTGGGGCTGATGGACAGAGGAGGTTTGTTATAGACATTCTAACAGCTCTGTTTGAGAGCTAAAATGGTAGAGGCCTGGAGAAGCTCTTTGGCTGGATATATGTAATAAGGTTCATCTAATATTTGGCGCATCAGTTACCACACAGGTGAGACCTGGCTCGCCTCACTGGCTTTATGGGATCCTGCCTATTTCTGATTTTGGATAGAAAGAAGAGAGGATTTATTTGAGTCATGAGTCTTGTGATTGATGAGTAGGAGTCTATGTCCAGTGAAGAAGCAGCTGTATCCAAGGGAGTTGTATCCAGGCAGGTCCATCTGCTCTCCCCTGAGTTGGGACTCAAGTGGTTTAAGGACATTTTCTGTCTGAAACTGGCAGTGTCTTGGCTTAAGAGCAAGAAGAAGAGATCAAGAACCGTTAGAGAAATGGTTCTAAGTTATTATGAACTGAAAGGTAAAGGTAACCAGCCAGCAGGAGAGAATGGCCATTTATTCATTCAACCGCTGCTCACTGAACCTTGTGTTCCAGAGACTGTTTAAGGTGTTAGGACAAGCATGTCAAGCTCAAAGGCTAACATGGCCAAATAAACAAGGTTTAAGTTTATGTGGGCCACAAAAAAACAAAAGCTTCAATTTTCATAGAAATGTAAGTATATTTTATTTTTTTAATATATTTTATTGATTTTTTTACAGAGAGGAAGGGAGAGGGATAGAGAGTTAGAAACATCAATATGAGAGAAACATTGATCAGCTGCCTCCTGCACACACCCTACTGGGGATGTGCCCGAAACTAAGGTACATGCCCTTGACCAGGATTGAACCTGGGACCCTTCAGTCTGCAGGCTGATGCTCTATCCACTGAGCCAAACCAGTTAGGGCTGTAGGTTTATTTTGATAGAGACATGTGGAATACAAAGGATTGAAATCAGTGAGTAATCATTAACATAAAATAATAGAGCATTTTAATAAAAATTAATATTTTTTTCTTGAACATTAACTTACCAGACACTGAATAATTGCACAAATTAATAAGCGTAATTCAAATAAACCTATTTTTCTTGTTCTCTGAAAGCGAAATATTTCCTGTTGCACAAACCAAGCAAGTCAATCCAAAACTAATGGCGTGACATCGGCTGCTAAAATATTCGTTTTTAGTATTAGTGGAGAGAAATGGCGTGCCTGCGTGTAAGGCGCGTAAGGGAAATGAATGCAACACGATTATAGTAATCAGTCATTAGTGAACATTCTTGATTGTTATTATTAATTATGTATAAAAGGATATTGTAAAAATTAAGTTACGAAATTTTTATTAAAATGTTTCTTACATACCATTATATTGACTGGACTGCAACAATATCCATTGTGGGCTGCATGTGGCCTGCGGGCTGCAAGTTTGACATGCTTGTATCAGGAATATAACAGTGAACAAAACAAAGGCTCTGCTCTCATAATACTTATATTCTAACTAGGGGCCCGGTGCACAAAAATTTGTGCACTCAGGGGGTGGGGGTCTGTGTGGCCTGTGCCCTCTTGCAGTCTGGGACACCTCGGGGGGGATGTCCACCTGCTGGCGTGCCTGGCCAGCCTGGGTGAAGGGCTGAGGGCTATTTTCAGGCTGCCCACAGCCCCTTCAGGGTCCGTGCACTGGGGGCTGGGAGGGTTGGTGAGTGCAGGCCTGGACGTTTCCCACCGGAGGGCCCACGATTGCACACGCCTGGTGGGCTCCCACCGCTGAGGCGACACACCTGGCACAGAGGTGGGTGGCAAGCCAGGGGTGGATGCTGGTGCAGAATTCCTCGGTGGGGCCCTGCTGCTGAGCAAACACACCCGGGGTGGAGCCGGGCAGCGGACTGGCTTCGGATTCTCCTCACTGTGCAACAGACACTCCCGCACGCCCTTTGGAGGCCCCCGGGGCAGAGCCAGGTAGCAGACCCAGGACAGGAGTTCCTGGACACCCGACAGAGGCCCCCGGGGTGGAGCCAGGCAGCAGACCCAGGACGGGTGCTCCTGGATGTCCCGAGGAGGTCTCAGGCCGGACCCCCCCCACTGAGCTTACACACATGGCACAGCTATGCCGGCCATGGAGGCTCCCAGTGCAGAGCCGCCCTGCCAGCCTCCATCTTGGCTGGGTTAATTTGCATACAGCTGCTCTGATTGGCTGGTGGGCCTGGCTGTGAGCAGAGGCTCAGCCAGCCTAGGCAGGCAGTTGCAACAGAAGCCTCTGGTTTGCTCTAGCTCCATGGCTGCTGGCCTCCATCTTGGCTGGGTTAATTTGCATACAGCTGCTCTGATTGGCTGGGAGGTGTGGCTTGGCTGGTGGGCATGGCTTAGGTGTCTTGGGTAACGGTCAATTTGCATATTACTCTTTTATTATATTAGATGAGGATGACAGATGATAAACAAGATATATAAATATGTATTTTAATATATATTTACATAATTATGCACATATATAGTCTTCCTGTATCACGTATCTATCTGTCTTCTTCCCCAACTCTACTAGCACGTACCCCTACTGTTAATAGATAAGTGATGGAGGGAGAATGCTATCTATTCTAGATACAGTGGTCATATAATGTTTTGGTGGTAATGATGTGACATTTAAGCAGAGCTGGAATGAAATGAGGGAGGGAGCCATGCAAACACAGATGGAAAAGTATCCAAGGTACAGGGCACAGTAAGCCCGGAGGCAGGCAAGAGTGTATTGGGCACCACAAGGAAACAAGTAAGTAAAGGTGGCATCACAGGGGATAAGATCACAGAGGTTGGAGGGGGTGTTATGGTGCAGGTCACAAAGGGCCTTAAAGACTATGGTAGGGGTTTAGGAATGTATTCTGAGTGCAGTGAGAGGCCCCTGGAGGGTTATATACTCATCAGGTTACTAAAAGACTTGGAAGACACTGTGTCATCATGTCAGTGTGATTTTCCAGTGCTTATACTTACCTTCTGGCCTGTGAAAGATTGTGCTCCCCAGCCCTCATTACAGGGAAAACAGTTGGGCCCTTTAATCATTAATTGTGTAGTTCTGGGCTGCAGAGGAACCTGAAGAGGGGAAAAGACATAAATGTTGCAAATCACAGGCCACTTGAGCAAAGTCTTCCTCATCTGGATGGAGGTAGCTACAAGTGCAGGCTTGTAGGTAGTGCTTGCGCTGGCCTCCTACTTGAATAGTATCTTGAATAGAACAAGTCAGTGGCTGTTGCTCCAATATTCAGAAAGTAGTTTCTGCTTCCTAGACCTTCAATTCTTCCTCCTAACCTCTTTATAAACTAGGCCTCGGCTTAACAGAGCCTAGGAGGACACCTGCTATGTCCATCTTCTTCCATCTAGGACAAAGTACCAGTAGGTCTTCACAAGCTTCTTCCTGGCATAGGAAGTGAGACATCCACCTAAGTCCCCATACTATTAAAGAATGAGCATGTTTATAGGCTCAGTCTGGGGAAAAACCCACACTCCTCATAAAATTCAAATGTATTAGCAGATATGCACAATGAAGGAATCTAGATTCCAGAAGCTGATTTCTTTCCCAGATGCCCTTCTTTGAGTCCTTAGAAAATACACATAGTCTTATTGCCATTTGTACATTTTGTTTTGTGTTAGTGTGTGTGTGTGTGTGTGTGTGCGTTTGGCTTACTTACAACATAAAGGTTTATTTCTTGCTCATCCTACATGTCCACTGTGGATAGCTGTAGGGCCATCCTATCTTCATTCCAGGACTAAGGCTGAAGGCCTAGTCCCTATATTCAACGTGCTCATCATCATCATCAGAATAATTCCCAACACTGATAGTTTTTGCAAATCAGGGTATAACTTCTGTGTTTTCTTTGACACAGTAAGTCCATACTGCCTGCCCAGACTCATCATCTTGCTCCAATCTCCCTGTTATGTTTTTATCATAAAGATATTGAACACACACCCAAGTTATTATAATATTGAAGACTATTTAATGACCTAGAATAGCAATTTTCAACTGGTGTGCTGCAAGAATTTTTAAAACATGCAATACCAAAGTATTTAGTCAGGAGCACTGACCTCTTTTCCTTTAGATTGTCAAATAAGAAAATGACAACCACCAACACAAAATAGCCATCCAGTGTGAATGCCCTGTCTTGAACCATAAATATATGGTCATGTAATAGAGTTGCACCTTACTGGTCACATAGCATGATAAAGTTATATCTGATTGATTCATTCTTGGTACCAGAAATCCTTATATACATGTATAGGCACCTGATTTTTAAAAAGTCACTTTCGAGCAAAAAGCGTAGGTAATTACCCTTAGAAAGATATTCACATGACACAGTATGTTCAGTATAATTGTGTATGCATGCATGTGTGTGTTCATTCTAAGTATAGGTATATCCACCAAAGTGGTGGCATTATAGCTGATTTTTATTTTCATATTTTAATGTGTATTTTCAAATTTATAAAATATTTTTTAAAAAGGTTTATATCCCTTCCCAGCTGGCATAGCTCAGTGGTTGAGCTATGACCTATGAAACAGGAGGTTACAGGTTCGATTCCTAGTCAAGGCATATGCTTAGGTTGCAAGCTCAATCCCTAGTGTGGGGCGTGCAGGAGACAGCCAATCAATGATTCTCTCTCATCATTGATGTTTTTATCTTTCTCTCCCTCTCCATTCCCCTCTGAAATAAATAAAAACATATTTTTAAAAAATATTTACATCCCAGCTATCTAATCTAATAGAAGAGTAATATGCTAATTGACCCTCACTCTGTTATACCCACAAGCCACGCCCACCAACCAATCAGGAGCAAATATGCAAATTAACTGAACTAAAATGGCGGTGGCCACAGAGCTGGAGTTGCCCAGGGCAATGGAGGAAGCCAGGGCCCTGCTGGCCCTGAGCTTTACTCAAGGCTACAAAGTTTCAATTATAGAAGATAAACAAACCCCAGATATCTGCAGGCTGGGACCTTGGGTTGCCAGGGGCAACCCAGGCTTTGAGAGGGGACCAAGGCAACAAAGTTTCAATTATAGAAGTTAAATAAATCCCAGACACTTGCTTCCAGACAGGCACCCCAATAGGGACCCAAACCCTGAAGGGGCTGTGGGCAGCCTGAAATGGCCATCAGCCCCTCACCCATGCTGGCAAGGCATGCCAACAGGTGTACATCCCATGAGGGGTCCCAGACTGTGAGAGGGCACAGGCTGGACTGAGGGACCCCTCTGAGTGCACAAATTTTTGTGCACCGGGCCTCTAGTTGATACATAATGTCAGAAAGTTACAATCTCCACCTCAGTCCTCCCATCTAACAATTCTGAAATAGAGCCTTGTAAGTCTCTCTAGTAAATCGTCTTTTAAATAGGGTATGTGCATGTAGTAAACATTCACAAACCAATTCCCTGACCCACTGAATACCTTTTCTTAGGCACATGCTTGGAATCATTCATACCAAGGTCACAGAATTGCAAGAAATTTCAAAAATATTCTTCCTTGGTTGCCCATTCAATGTACACCTCTCCTTGCTGTATCCCGTAGGCTCTGCTCAAGGACCACAGGGTTGAGAGACCAGCCATTGGTGGCTAATGGCTTAGTTAAGAAGATCCACCTTATAGGGAAGGAGGATCTATCCCCATGTAACTCCCACCCTCAGATCCTAGTCCCCAGATATATGGAACATCGCAGTTTTAAGATCTCATCTCATGGGAAATACATGAAATAAATGGGGGGTGGAGGGCGGAGATGAAGGATTGAAGTTCACATTGTTTTTCTGTTGTTCTGTTTTGACTTCAGAGTCTCTTTTAGCTTATCTTAGTTTCTTTTCTGTGCTGTTTGCGACACTCAAAGAATTCCCTTGTTCTCTCTTTTATGTGTGAGGTTTCTTTCTCTCCTAGGTGAAACATGATAAGTGTATTTCTCCCCACTTCATCCTGGCCACCTTTCTTTGGCAGTCATCCCTCTTTTTTATTTCCTACCCTATAGGTAACTGATTTTCTTTATCTTTCACCCTCATATTTTCATCACCATTTTCCCTATCTTCCTGAGAACTTCTTAGGCCCTCTTTCCCTTTCAGGGTATTTTTGTGAATTTACCCCTTCAAGTGTGAATCAAAATAAAAGCAGTACCTAACTGTAAAACAAGTTTATGGGAGAACAAAAATCTTTTTTTTCTTTAGATTTTCACAATGATAGTATTGTAATGCTTCCCCCCCCCCTTTTTAATTGTAAAATACATACAACATAAAATTTACCAATTTAAAATGTGCAACTGAATGATATTAAATACATTCATAATATTGTGCAGCCATCATCACTATCTAATTTCAGAACTTTTACATCACTCTAAATGGACACTCCATGCCCATTAAGCAGTCATTCTGCTCTCCCCACCCCCCAAAATTCCATCAACAACTAAACTATATCCTATCACTATGAATTTGCCATTTCTGGATGTTTCATATAAATGAAAGTATACAATACGTGGCCTTTTGTGTCTAGCTTCTTTAACTTTGCATAATGTTTTCAAGGTCCATTCCTTTTGTAGCATGCATCAGTGCTTTATTTCTTTTTATGGCTGGGTAATATTCTGCTTCATGAATATACCACATTTGCATCCAGTCATCCGCTGATGGGTATTTGGGTTGTCTCTACCTTTTAGCAACTGTGAACACTACTGCTATGAACATTTGTGTATAAGTTTTGTTTGAACATGAATCCTTTTTTTGAAGTATTAATATTTTTTCCTCCAAAACATAGACTTGTTTGTTTGTCTCTGGCTGGGGCAGGGGTGGGTGGTGCTTTGCAGATGCCTAAACAAGCCTGTCCACTGGTAATCTCATTCTCTTTCCTGATTTTGTGCCTCTTGATCTGTTTCTCTATTTTCTTTACTCTCTCTTCCTTGCATAATTGTGCACCACGTATATGTGGGTTTTGCCCCACTCAGACAATTTGGAATTCATATTGGCAAGTGGATTGCCTCCCTCTTTAGAGGTGATATTTTTTTAATAAGTACAATGAATGTGTCCAATTCAGAAAGGCCTCAGGCCCCAGTTCTCAGCTTCCCCTAATAGGGCCTCTTTCCAATGCAATTCCAGGAAAGCTGGCTCCAGGGGCTCAAGCCAGGAGAGGCCATTCCTCGGGCCTCAGCTCATAAAGCCAAGGTGTGTCTGGGCCCTTCCACTCCGTCAGCCTTGGAACTTGAGCCTTCCCTCACTGGCTGCTGTCAGAGTTCAGGGCTCCTGCCAAGCCCTTGGAGAGCTGGGGCCTAGAGAAGAGAGAGGTATCGGATTACTGCCTGCAAAAAAAGAGGGTTGCTGCCCTGTTTGACACTCCCCATGTACAGTGTCACTGTGAGCCACCACAGGCATCAGCAGCATTCGGGATCACATCACAGATCGCAGTCTGACTACCTTGCCTCCTCGCAGAGAGACAGATGCCATTGCTCCTTGCCTCTTTGCTTCCCTGTGGTTTTCCTGGGTTTACTTCTCTTTCCCCTCCTCCACATCCCCTGCTTTCCTACATCTGTTTCTCTGCTGATTTTCCCCAATATGCTCTCCAGTTCTCTCCTGTCCTTTTGATTCCCTCCCCCTCCTTTCATCCTCCAAACCTTTTTTATCCACTCCCTGTCTCCTTGCCTTTCTCAGTGTGTCTTTTGGATCTGTTTCCTTTGACACTGGTCCCAGGCCTGCTGCCAAGTTTCAGACCCATTAGTGAGGTGCCTTGCTGACTGAAACACAAATCAAGACTGATCCGGGTACAATTAACAGCTGCTCACACCTCATCTGGAAAACATTAGCCAGCACTGAGAGTGGAGGGAGGGTAACAGGAGGGAAATATTGATGCCAAACACAATTGATCTTCTATTTTGGAACAGGAGAGGATCCTGGCCCAGTAGATGCATAACTGAAAATAAAATACAAATAGACAGAGGCCCTCATGAGATGTAAAGATGAGTGGCCTGTTAACTGACCTTGGGTATCCTTCAACATCTATGCAAGAGATGTAGACTCCTCCACATTCAACTCAGGTGTGTAACTGTTATTGTGGAAAAAAAGGTGTCTCTTCCATTTAATCCAGATATTCAAACACTTGTGTGATCTGGGAGTTCTCTGCTCTCTTGCTGTATACTGTGTTATGTTGGCACTGCTTCTAGAAATCTAATGTGTGTTAAGAATCACCTAGCATTGAGTTGAAAATGCAGATTCTGATCTACTAGGATTGTGGAAGGGCCTGAGATTCTCAAATTATAACAAGCAGGTAGGTAGACGAAACTTTAAGGCTCTAGGGCAGTGGTTCCCAACCTTTTTTTGACCATGCCCCATCTAAAGATCTTTAAAATCCTGATGCCCCCCATGACATATAATTCTTATTATTCAAAAAGTGAACTCCTATTCACATGGAGGAAGCCTAAAAGGCTATTAACTTGATCTAAACCAGCTTCCAAAGAACATGGCATCCATGAAAGAGAAAAATAAAAGAACAAAAGGACAGTTGAAGTTCTGAGGAAGAAATCACTAAAAAACTGTTTAAAAAATAATAAAATGAAGTGATATGAAAAAATAGCAAATAAAATTTCAAAACATAATAGAGAACTGAAATGCATAAATATGTCACAGTATGTATTTATATACTGTAGATGGGGCTTCTAGAACCATAAGAAATGCAAAAAGTTCACTGCTAATAACTCATTCTCAAATTGCCCCCCTTAAAAATCAAATTGCTCTTCTGTGGGGCATGTGTCCCACATTGAGAACTACTAGGGTAATTCAACTCATATAACTTTGATGAAATACCCCTTCTAGAAACATCTCAGAGTACCCTGTCCTCCTTTTTAGCGCTCACAATTACAATTAAGGATAAATGATATAATTAGCTCTTTGATGCCTATCTCCCCAACTCAAGGGCAAGGACCAGGCCTGTCTGCATCCCCAGGACTAGCTCAGTGTGTTGTATGTAGTGGGTGTTCCATAAACATTTCACACGTGAACTTTCACAAGCGAATGGACCAGCTCAATCCTCAAGGCCTATCAAAGTTCTTTGCTTTTTTAGCATGTCTTCCTAGTCTAGCATTCCTTCTCTGTACCTGCCAGGTAGCGTTTGATAATTTCCCACGTGTTTTAGCCTCTCAGCTCAATCATTTGCCTCATCAAACTGGGACTTTGTCTTCTGAGTTTCTGAACTTTTTATATGCTCTTCTTCCTCCACCCCCACCCCCAATCTCAGGACTGCCTTGCTCTAGGAGGCATTTAATGTTCACTGATTGATTGAGAGACCCCCAGGATGATGCCAAGTTCTATTTAGATCTCAGTTATAATGCCCAAGGGGTAGTTGAATTTCAGATTGGCCCAAAGCCAAGTCTTTACACGCCCCAGTAGAAAAACCTTCAATATTACCTAACACATTTGTGGGTGGGAAGGCTGAGACGTTATGTGTATACAAAATCAAGCGATGTAATATTGTGAGGCTCCCAAAGCAGTTATAAATCAGGCCACTCGGGAGGGTTGACTGCACGGCTGTGGCCATTACCTCACTCCCATTTTCTCTGCTGAAATGGATGGCTCACATCGCCCGGCTTCACTTACAGGCATAGAGGCTGTTCTCTTCCAGGATCAGGCAGACCATTTATCTTGGAAATACAGAAAACCGGCTTACAGCATTCTGGCAGAGATAGGAGAACCTGGTTTGTTTGGAATTCATCCAGTGTCCTCTTTTTTTTTTTTTTTTTTTTTTAAGCTATTTAATTTTCTTTTGTTCTAAGGCACCATGCACATTTACAAGTTTTATTTGTTTTATTGTTGGCAGTGTTACAGATATCCTGTTCCCTCCCTCGACCCTTAGCCCCCTTCACCCAACCCCTGACCCACCCTAGAACTTCATTACACTGTTGTCTATGTCCATGGGCTACGCATATATGCTTTTTTGGTTAATCTCTTCCCATCCCCCCTCTCCCCCCTCCTCTGTCCTAACTATTTTTCAAATGTTCAAAGCTTCATGAAACCCAGCGTGCCTTGTGTCAAGCACTTTTCTCCCATAATCTCAAAACATGTGTGTATTTTAAGGGACATTTAATGCGCATGCTTTTAATTTACTTACCCTTAAATCTTCAAAATACTGTTATGCAAGATCTGTTTGATGTTTGAGAAACTTTATGAGCATTACTTGGAAATTTAAAAACCTTGTTTTCAGGATAAAAACAGGAAGTTTTGTTTTTCCAAAAACACATTGCCTTTAATACAAAAAAAAGAGTTGAGGGCCTTTCCAGAACCCCAATTTCACAGGGCTCAAGGGGTTCAGAGCCAGCACAGCCCAAGCTCACATTCCTGTCTCTTCAGTGAATCAGAGCATACCTAGAAGTCCCAGGCTTGGCAGACGTGGGCTGCCACACTTGATTGGAATCTGTGACCCTTCACTACCTAACGGTACAAAGCTTCATCTGTCTGGAGACTCCCAAGCATATTTTACAACAAATACCCCAGATGCATGTTCAATGTGTGTTCCTGCAAAATGCCTGGCTGTGGCCTGATTATATTCTTAAGCAGATAAACATAAATCCCATGGTGTTAGAGACGACTTTTGAAGTTTGAAAGTACCTGGCAAAGAAAACCCCCCAGAATGCAGCTCAAAGATGTAGTTCTATGGGATGGATTTCAAGGATCTGATTGCTCGCAGGGTGGATGGAGCATGAGGCAGGGAATGTAGGGCATCCCAGGTTGCCTTATAAGGCCCTGTCCAAAATTGGCCCTGAAAACAGAACTGCCACTTTGGTCTCTGACTTCTGATTTACTTACAGGTGAAATGATAAAATGATCGAGTGGGCGAGTTTCAAAGCAGTGTTGATAGACACACACAACTGTCCTGTATAAACAGAATGAGTGAGTGAGCAATAGAGAATATTAGAGATTCTGATGAAAGAAAAACTACAGGACACCTAACACAAAGGAGAAACTTAATGAATAGTTGTTGAATGAAGAGTGGCTGCATGTTGCTGAGAATAGATAATAGGAAATCTGATCCATGACTATCAATTTGAAGGTAACAAGTTCACCTGTTCCAACATGGAAACATGGAAGTTTGGGGTAACAGGAAAACAGAAGATGGCTGCTGGGCGGGTAGCAGTGGCTTAAGCAAGCTGGGAGAAGCAGAGGCATAGAGAGGCCCGTGTCCTGCAGGCCACTTGGCCTACCTCCCCAGTTTTCCCTCTTCCGCAACCTTGGAGCCCAGCCTAAAAGGAGCAGAGCCCTGCATGGGCAATTAGTCCCCCAAGAATGATATTCTGCATCTGAGTTAACCACTCAGATATCACTAAGGGCCTGCCATCTGTCAAGTGTGGCACAGCTGTCTCATAGCCCCAATGGTGGCTAAGAGGCAGACTCCACCCCAGAGAGTTCACAGTCTGGCAAAGGAGAGTGGACAGCTTCTTTCTTCTTGCCTGTCCAAGATTCAAGAGAGTGTGAATGGAAATGACAGGACAGGAGGAGAGATGAGTAAAAGATGGAATTGACAGCACTAAGCCCTTAGCAGGTGTGAAGGGCAAAGGAGAAGGCAGCATTAAGGACACCATTTAAGTTTCTTGATAGTAGCAGAAGTGGAGTTTATAGAAGAGAAATGCATTTGAGAGTGAAGATGCCAGAACCAGTTTCACACCTACCTGCTAAGTCTGGTGGCGCATCTCTATAAAATGTCTCTAGGGAGGCCTTTGTTCATTTTAGGAGAGAGAAAAAAAGGCTGCCTAGAAAGGTCATACACCAACAGCGAAAAGAAGAAAAAGAAGAGAATGCGTTGAGAGAGCACAAGCTGTTGTTGAAGGGGCTCCATTCTTGTGTGCTATGCCATTCAGAGATGAGAAGAAGCAGTTGGCTCTGTTCCCCTGAGCAGGTCCAGGTCAGAACTAGCACACACCACTATGTCTCACATTATTACTCTTGAGTGTTTTAAAAGTAGAAGAAAAGAGTAATCTTGACACCAGAAAGGCACCAGGACCAAGATGCATCTGCCTCAACATGATCTGGAATGTGTGGGTTCTTGATTTCATGCAAGAAAGACTTCACGACATGAGTCCAGGTGATTTTGAGAGTACCTTTTTTAAGGTTGGGGACACTGAAACAAAGGAAGGGCTTAAGATAGAAGAGCTAAGATCAGGGCATCGGAGTGACTCGAAGGTGGAGCTGCTTTGGCCTTTTGGAAATGTGAGGATGAGTCGAGCCTAGGCATGGCTGCCTTGGCTCTTTAGAAAGAAAGTCCCAGAGGCAGAAGAAGTGAGCCAGCTAGGCTGTGTGGACTCAGGAAACAAGTCACAGAGATAAAAGGAGGGCCCTTGGAGACAGGTTCAAGGGTTATCTCAGGATGAGTTGCTGCTGCCCACTGCTCCCCTTGTTGTAAGTCTCATGGGAACTTTTAGAGTTTAGGAGAAAGAAAGCAAAGATACACACCTCAGAAAAGAAGAAGAGGTGCAGGCATGCTCCAGGTGAGTGTGCACTGGGTCTTTGTCTTAGGGTCTTTATCTTTTTTTTCTAAAGGCAGGGATTTTAGGGGAGGTCTCGGGAGTATCTCAATAGAATATTCATCAGCTTCTCAAGTGTGTCCTTTAATATGCTAATTTATTGAAATGAGCATATAGAGGGGTCAGGGTCATTCTCTGATTAGTTTCACCTTCAAAGAATGTCACCAAATAGGGACCCGACTGGCTCAGCATGATCTAGAATATGAAAAACATTTGCTCTTAAGTATCCTTGGTTAGGGAAGATAAGACCTTTTGATGTATCATCTGTCTGTAAATCGCTCAGCCATTTAACTGTCTATCTCAGTTTTCCCATTCTACTTGCCAAATTATTTTCTTAGCTTCTTAGTATCCTGCCTCAATCTCACACCCCAATAAACTGGATCAGATGTGTGTGCTTCAGTGGGTAGTGGTGAATGTACACATGGAAATTGTATTCAGAAATGCCTGACTCCAGCACTTAAATTCCATGGCACACATGGAAAGAATTGAGGAAATAGCCAAACTTACAAATATTCCACCCACACTGTAATATGGCATCCTGATACATTTTAGAAACTGAAGAGCAACATGGTGGAAAAAACCTCAGCATGGTTGAACATGGACATCTTGAACATGGACTAAGTTTTTACAAGATTCCCATATCATTAAGAACTTGGCCAATACCATCATATTCTGAAGAGAAATTGTAGATGCTCACCCCTATCTAGAATGCTTTGGAAAATTCATTGTTCACAGAGTAAATGTACCAGAGAGCAAAGGGTTCACTCTTTTAAGTGCCAAAACTTCATTTAAGCAAGTTTGAATGATATTTTCCCCAAAGGCATATACCTTTTCTTAACTTTTAAAATGTGAACTTAATTTCGCTTGAGGGATGCTAATTACACATAATCTATATATATTTATATACTAGAGGCCTGGTGCATGAAATTCATGCACTGGGAGGGAGTTCCTCAGCCCAGACTGACCCCTCTCACATTTTGGGAGCCCTCAGGGAGTGTCCTACTGATGGCTTAGGCCCGCTCCCTGCTCCCCTTGGGGAGCGGGCCTAAGCTGCAGTCTGGCCTCCCTTTATGGGAGGCAACCAGACTAATCAGGGGAAGCCACCAGCCCCATCACCCTGCTGCTGCAGCCACTGCCAGTCACCACAGCCACCAAGGTTTTTTCATCAACACGGACTCCAGTCCCTTCACCATGAAAAAAATGACAACTTTCTTTAGGCATTTTCAAGATGTGTCTTTCATAGGTTATGACATTTCTTTCTTTTCTTTTTTTTTTTTTTATCCTCACCTGAGGATATGTTTCCATTGATTTTTAGAGAATGTGGAAGAGAAAGAGAGAAACATCAAAGTGAGAGGAACATTTTGATTGGATGCCTCCTGTATATGCCCTGACCTGGGCCCTGGCCAGGGAGGAGCCTGCAACATAGGTACATGCCCTTGGTCAGAATTGAATCCACACCCTGCAGTCAGAAGGCTGAGACATTATGCACTGAGCCAAACCAGCTAGGGCAGGATATGACATTTCTTAGCCTTTCAGCAATGAACCTTCATTTTTTTTTCTCCAGGAGTGTGGTGGAAAAACCCTAGATCACCTTTTTGGATTCTTATTACTCAAGTTACTAAGAATGTTACCAGTGGCATACAGAGAGCCTAGCCAATGAGTGGTAAGAAAAGGTATTTTCTCTGTTGTTCACTCTGATCATTGGCTCCACTCCTGCCCCTCCAATCCCAGCTCCACCCCTACCCCTCCAATCCCAGCTCCACCCCTGCCCAGGCCTGTAATCTCTGGCAGAGGCTGCAGGCCTGGGCAGGGGACCCCCAGACCCCTGAAATTGCCAGTTCCGACCCTGCCCAGGCCTGCAGTCTCTGCGTGAGGCTGCAGGCCTGGGCAGAAGACCCCCAAGCCACTCCAATCGCAGGCTTCACAGAACCCAGGCCTCTGCAATCACCAGCTCTGATCCTGCCCTCTGCCATCACTGGCTCTGCCCTTACCCCACTGGCAGCCTCTAGCCAAGGCTGCAGGCCTGGGCAGGGGACCCCCAGACCCCTGCTTTGCCAGCTCCACCGTTGCCCAGACCCCTGCGATTGCAGGCTCTGCCTTGCCCCTCCAATCGCTGGCTCTGCAGAGCCTAGGCTCCTGCGATCTCCGACCTTGCTCTGCCCAGGCCTGAGGCCTCAGGCCCAGGCCTTATGCCTGGGTAGGGCACCCTCATACCCCTTCAATCACCGGCTCTGCCCTTGCCCATGCCTGAGGCCTCTGGCAAAGGCCTCTGGCCTGGGCAGGGGACTCCCAGTCCCATCTGATCGCCTGTTCCACCCCTCAGGCCCCCTACCTGCCCCCCCACCTGCCTGGCTAACAGGCCTGACCACTTCAGTGGTGGGGCTGAGCTGGACTGAGCGCTGCCATCTTGTGGCTATGGAGGTGGCCATCTTTGTGATGGAGTAATGCCTAATTTGCATATTACTCTTTTATTAGACAGGATGTGGCTATGGGCGCCACCATCTTGTGGCTATGGGGGTGGCCATCTTTGTGATGGAGTGATGCCTAATTTGCATATTACTCTTTTATTAGATAGGATATAAAAGCCTAAGCGACCATTACAACCAGATGACCAGCCAGTAGCTATGACACGCACTGACACCAGAGGGCAGACGCTCAATGCAGGAGCTGCCCGTGGTGGTCAGTGTGCTTCCACAGCCAAGCTCCTCTGGCTGACCAACCTCCTGTGATCCCTCCCCCGGCTGATCAGCCTCAATCAGGACTGGGTAAGATGGCCCCAATCAGCCAGGAGGGACTCCATTCATCCATGCATGAATTTGTGCACTGGGCTTCTAGTGCAATAATAAGAGAAATACTACATTATAAGTTCCTTGGGAAATGAGTACATGCAAAAACTAGTGAAATCCAAATAAGGTCTGTCATCTGTTTAATGGCTTGTACCAATGTTACTTTCCTTGCTTTGATAATGGAGTGTGCTTATGTAAGATGATGTCATTGGGGGAAGCTGGGAGAAGAGTACATGGGAACTATTTTTGCAACTTTTTGTGAGTCTAAATAATTCAAAATGAAAAGTTTTTTAAAAAACAATATTTTTATTGATTTTAGAGAGGAAGAGAGAGCGAGAGAGAGAAATATAATGATGAGAGAGAATCGTTGATCAGCTGCATCCTGCATGCCCCCTACTGGAGATCAACCCCAGAACCCAGGCATGTGCCCTGACCAGGAATTGAACCCTGAGCTCCTGGTTCATAGGTCAGTGCTCAATCACTGAGCAATATCAGCTAGGCAATAAAAAAGTTTTTTTTAAGTACTGAGATTAGGAACTTTGTTTCAGTTGTCAAGTGCATAAATAGAAGAAGGAAGAAAGGAAGGAGACAGTGAGGGAGGGAAGGAGGAAAGAAGGATAGACTGGGGACCTTTAGAGATCTAAAAAACTATGTGGGGGTGAGTGTGGAGTATCAGAGATGTGGAGGCTTTAAATGCAGGCAGGCTCTGAGATCATTCCCCCTTCCTGGTTTTGTGACAATTTTCCTAAATTCTGTGCACCACTATGTTTACCTTTGTAATATTAGGCATAAAAATACACACTACAGAGGATTGCTGTCAGGATTAAACAGTATGCTCAATACACCCAATATAGTATCCATCACCAAATGGGTACTTAATAAATTGCCTTATTCTAAGCTAGAGGCCAGATGCATGAAATTTGCGCATGGGCAGGGTCCCTAGGCCTGACTGGTGATCAGGGCCAATCTGTGGAGTGACTGGAGAGGCTATTGGGGCCCCCCACTGGCACCCACCTGATTGGAGCAGTGGGGCTATTAGAGGGGGGTTGGCACCAGCCTGCTTGCTGGCCAGCCTGCCCGCCCCCACTGCCACTGCCAGTCACTTCCCTCTGCAGGTCGATTGGCAGGGCTATTGGGAGGCCCCCACTGGCACCCACCTTGGCTGGCCTGGGACCTGTGGCCTGGGGGCAGCTTCTGAACTGAACATCTGCCTCCTGGTGGTCAGTGCACATCATGATGACGGGTCGTTCCACCAGTCATTCTGCAGGTCAGTCAATTTGCATGTTAGGCTTTTATTATATAGGATGCCCCTGAATAAGCCCTGATCAGGTAGTTCAATTGGTTAGAGTGTTGTCTGATATGCCAAGGTTGTGGGTTTGATCCCCAGTCAAAACATATACAAGAATTAACCAATGAATGGATAAATAGGTGGAACAACAAATCAATGTTGCATTCTCTCTCTCTCTCTCTCTCTCTCTCTCTCTCATCAATAAAATAAAAATAAATAATATCCCTCAATAATGTGTGATTATAATTCTTATGTCTTATTTCTGGTTATTAACCACTAGTGGCCCAGTGCACGAAATTCGTGCACATTAAAGGGGGATTCATTAGAAGAAATATTTTAATATTGCTATTTGCCCTTTCTCTATAATAGAAGTGTCAGAGATTAAAGAAAATTAGTAAAATGTATATGAAAATCTTCCTCCTGTAAGAGTCTGGGGTGCACCATGGAACCTAGAGTCAAGTCTTCAACCACGCATGTACACCTCAAAATCGCTTGAGACCCAAACCTGGACAGCCTCCCTTCATTGGGCTAGATCCAGACCCGGCCGGTCCCACCCTGTCAAGCCCTGCCAGGTGGGAGGGTGCAGCCTCAGGTCCCCTGGGTGCCAGAGCAGGCGGGCACAGCCTGAGGTCCCCCATCAAGCCCTGCTGGGTGGAGGGAGTGGCCTGTGATCCCCCAGCCTGGCGCCGGGTCAGGGGGCACAGCCTGAGGTCCCCTGGCCTGGTGCTGGGGTGGGGGCATGGCCTGAGGTCCCCTGGCCCAGCACCAGGGCAGAAGGCACACCCTGAGGGCCCCCATCAAGTCCCACTGGGTGGGGGGCAAAGCCTCAGGTCCCCTGGCCTAGGGCCAGGGCGGGGGGCATGGCCTGAGGTCCCCCAGCCTGGCACCAGGAAAGATGGTGCAGCCTGAGTTCTTCTGGCCTGGTGCCAGGGCTGAGGGAGCAGCCTGAGGTCTTCTGTCAAGCCCCGCAGGTGGAAGGCACGACCTGAGGTCCCCTGTCAAGCCCCATGCAGGAAGTGGGTGGGTGTGCAGCCTCAGGTCCCTGCTGATTGCTCCTTAAGGCTCGTTATGGGAACTTAGCCTCAGCTGTGGGTGCAAATTGACCGCAGTGATGTCAATTTGCATATTCCCTCTTTATTATATAGAATTAGAGAATTCAGCTCTCACACTTTAATGCTGTCCACATACTTCCATGTTCAGTTTGCTTCTCTCATCTTCTGTGAGCTTGATATAGTTCTATGTGCAATATTAAATAGGCTCAAAATAAGAATCTCATCTGCAAATAAAGTATTTGTGTCTCTGCCCGTAGACACTATTTTAGCTGCTCAAAGACCTTTTTCTCTTGTTTTATTTTTCAAAAATTAATTTTAGAGAGGAAGTGGGTACAGAGGCAGACATGGATCTGTTGGGCTATCTCCCACACCTAACCTGACCAGGAATTGAACCCACAACCTAGGTATGTGCCCTGAGCAGGAATGGAACCTGCCACCTTTTGGTGTATGGGACAATGCTCCAACCAACTGAGCCATACCAGTGAAGGTTCAAAGAGATTTTTCTTTTTACTTTCTAGTTTATGGCTGAGTTCCAGATGGATGAAGTTCTTAGATGAGTTCCATTTTGAAGAGGCGACGATATTAATAAAAACAACAGTAGCCATCATTTATTTTTTTAATATATTTTTATTGATTTCACAGAGAAAGGGAGAGGGAGAAAGTGTTAGAAACATCAATGATGAGCCCTAACTGATTTGGCTCAGTAGATAGAGCATTGGTCTGCGGACTGAAAGGTCCCAGGTTCGATTCCGGTCAAGGGCATGTACCTTGGTTGCGGGCACATCCCCAGTAGGGGGTGTGCAGGAGGCAGCTGATCAATGTTTCTCTCTCATCGATGTTTCTAACTCTCTATCCCCCTTCCTTCCTCTCTGTAAAAAATCAATAAAATATATATTTTTTTAAAAAAGAAACATCAATGATGAGAATCATTGATTGGCTGCCTCCCACATACCCCTACTGGGGATTGAGCCCACAACCTGAGCATGTGTCCTGGCCCGGATTCAAACCATGATTTCCTAGTTCATAGGTTGATGCTCAACCACTGAGGCACACTAGCCATCATTTATTGATCATTATAATACTGACTATGGTAGGCGGTTTATCTACATTATCTCATTTGATTCTCCCCATCACTCTACGAGATAACTATTCTAATTGCTACTCTGAAGATTAAGAATTTCATCCCTTGTCCAAGGTCCCAGAGCTACTTCCCTGTAGAGCTGACAACACAAGACCACTAGCTAACTCTAGAGCCTAGGCTCCTATCACAGAAGATACCGTGACAGTTTCCTATTCCTTCATTACAATGAAAATACCCCCGAATGGATCCAATCCTTAGAGTGTGGGAGCTATGCTCCTTTGCTGAAAGAGGTAAAGAGCGGGTAAGGAGAAGAGAAAGGGAGGAAAAGAAAGTAGTTATTTAAACACCTCAAGAAGACAATAGTCCTGGAAACAGCAATATTTTATACTATAGATCCTTAATAAATGTCGAGTGTTTCAGCAAAAACAAAAAACCCAACAGCATTTCCAAAAACTGCCTAAAGAAGGAAAATGTTTTATAGGTTTCTCCTCCCTTCTATGTCCCGAGACCCCTCATCTCCTTGCTGACTCTACCTCCTAATAAATGCATGGATGGTGAGCCAGCCAGGAAACATTTCCTCTCCCAGAACACAAAGCTGTAGGACTTGAATTGCGTAGTTTCCCTTTACAGGCAACCTCTTAGGAATTGTCTACTTTACATTTTGAAGAACCCCTGTGTTTGATGACTGGACATCTGAAGAAATGCTAATGAATTCACTTGAGGGTCTGTAGATGTTCATTGCCCACAATGGGAGCCCTGTGGGTAGACACAAAAAAAGAAAAAAAGAGGGTAGAGAAGTTATGCTAGGAGTCATGGTGAGAATGTGCCTACTCTATAAGGAAGCAGAAGCCGGAATTCAGCAAGGTTGCGGGCCAGCTGTAAAGTCAGAAGAGTCTTTAGACAGAAAGGGTTGCTGGTTCTTGGCATGTATTTTGCAATGGGCTGTGGTGTGAGGGATGTTTGGAACAACTGTAAACAGGAACTGCTGTGTCCTTATTAGGAATAATCACTTCTCCAGGCAGAGAAGTAGCTGTCAAGGCTATACTTATGACCTCCTTCCTCCCTCCTGGCCCCCACCAACCCTCCTCACTGCTCCTATAGAATTGCATTCAGGCTGGACTCTATGGTTGCTCTTGGAGATTGCTGCCCAGCAAGTCTGAAGAAAAGAAAAAAAAATCCAGTGATTCCATCTGGCCCAGCTGCTCACAAGAGCTGTTTATTCCCATCAACACTGAGCCTAGTGTAGCCCTCTTCCCTACAGGGTGGCCTGAAGAGCTGTCCAGCAGGCCTGGCAACGTTTGTCCCAGCCAGAACACTGGGCAGGACTTCAGGGGATTGGATATGGGTGCTCTGGCAGCCTGGATTTGGAGAGGCAAGAGCCCAAAAGAAGGTAGGGGCTGTGGATGAGCAGATTGGTGCCTCTGCTACTCTGCAGGGAAGGGCAGATGAACCCTCAGGCCTCAATGTCAAAAGTCATTGTTCAAGGGTTACTAAAGTGTAGGCTGTGGCAATAAGCAATATAGGTGAGAATTCTGGCTCTGCCACTGCCTCAGTGCATCTTACTGGGGGTTAGAGTAAGACTTGGCAAGTAGCTGAATTAAGGTGAAAGAAAAACAAATGTCTAGGCATAAGGCAGACTGCCTTGGAGGAGGTGAAGGTCAATTATAAAAATTTAGGATTAAGGAGGCTAAGCAAATTTGAAGATGAATATAAAGTAAATTTTTTACATTTTGGGTTTTAATCACTAGTGAAATAATCAAGTGAAGATGCCAGCAGGGAGTTAGAAAAACAGAAATGGAGTTTAGGAGAAAGGCTGAACTAGATTTTCTTCATTACTGATCTATGCATATTTTCTTATTTATTTAACTTTAATAACTATGAACACTATAAAACTGTAGCCCAACATAGGAACTAATCATTACCAATAACCCACACCTACCCAAGTGCTCATCCATATCCCATCCCTCCATCTCAGAGGAAACTAAGATTCTGATTTCTATGTCTATAATTTCTTCAGTTTGTTTTCTGTGTTATTAGATATATATTCTTTTTTTTAAAGGAAATTGATGGATTTTGTTTGCTTTTTAACTATAAAGAGGCTATGCTATAATGTCTGTTGGAACTTGCTTTTAACACTCAATATTATGTCACTAAGGTTCCTACATGTTATGTGTAGTGAATATCATTGCTACTGTATAATATTGTGTGAAAATGCACTATTTATCTATTGTCATTGGGCATATGAGCTGTTTCCAGTTTTTTGCTATTCTGAACACTAACTGAACATTTTTTCATGTGTTTCCTAATGTATATGTGTAAGAGTTACTTTTGAGCTTATTTCTAGGAGTGGAATTGCCAGGTCATAAAGCATACAAATGTTCAGCTCTTCAAGATAGTGACAAAATGTTTTTCCCAGTAGTTGAGCCAATGAGAGAAAGATTTGAGAGATATTCCTAGGGAGTTTATTGTTAAAGTCAGGGTAGAAGATGAGTTTGTCCATGGAGACCATGTAAAAGCAAGGGAGGAGGGGGGAAGAGATTGAAGTCTGATTCTTAGAAACATCTATATACAGGAGGGAGAGGAACCAGAGAAATAGAAATGAGTGGTCAGAAGAGAGGGAGTACAAACAGGAGAGTAGAAAGTTGAGAAGGCCAGGAGGAGAGTTTTTTAAAGACTAGGAGACCAGCACCAAAGGATGCTGCAGAGATGATTTGAGAAGAATCAAGGTGGGGAAAAGATCAGCGATCTTTAAGAAAACTGTTTGTGGCTTTGTTGACTTTGAGGGTGGAAGCCAGATGTCAAGGGCTTTATGAGTGAGCATAGGAATGAGGGTGGTAAAAAGAAATACTGGTATTATAAACACTAGTTGGATAACTTTGATAGTGAGTTGGGGAATGGATATTGAAAGTTAGAGAAGAGAGAAGAGCTGTGACATGGTATTTAATGTGTTATTTTTTAAGGTATGGAAGAGTTGACATGTTTATAGATTCTGAAGTAAAAGCCATTGGAAATAAAGAGATTGAAGAAGTAATAGAGGTTCATGGTAGAGGAAGGATCAGGAAAGGATAGACTCTGAGTTTGTTCTTGGCAATTCTCTTTCTCTGAGAGAGATAAATACAAAAGCTTTAAATGCATCAAAAATTATCATCATCATAGCAGCTAACATTGAGTGTGCCATGTAAAAGATCCTATCCTAAGTACTCACTACATATTATTTCATTTAATCCTCTGAACACCCAATGGCACAATAGAGATTTTTTAATTCTTTATTTTTTAAGCCATTAATTAATCAAAAGCCCCAGTATTTTCACACAATATAATACAGTGGCAATAATATTCAGCTACACATAACATGTAGGAACCTTAGTGACATAACGTTGAGTGTGAAAAGCAAGTTCCAACAGACATTATAGCAGATTTTTAAATCTCTGTTATAATTTAAGTCTTACAGAAGAGGAAGCTGAGGCTCAGCGACATGGCTAAGCCAAGCGAGGTGACTGAGCTCATGTGCTCTGAATCATTACGTGTAAGCTGAAATCAAGCTTGTGCAAGACAGCAAAAGCTCAGGGCTGAGGGAAATCAGACATGTGGGAAGAATGGAAAAGGGTTGGAGTAGGAACCCTTGGTCATGGGATAAGGTATCAAGGGAAAAGGAAAGGCAAGTGAACATATGGGGTTCCTACATGTGTTCAGGCAAAGAGCTAGGCCCTTTACATATACTGAGTTATTTCAAAAGAAATAAATAAAAAATAACCAAGGGCCCAGTAGTGATTAGAACTATGCAGGTGTAATGCTGTGTGGGTTTTCTCTAGCATTCTCAAACACCAGAGCAGAAAGCTAGGAAGACAGTGCAGTTGAACATGGGTTGGGAGTTACTTAAGTCATTAATTAATCAAAAGCCCCAGTTTCCTCAGAGGCTATCAGATAAAACCCTAGTTTATCTTACCCCCATCACTTCCTCCTCTCTCTAGCCCAGCCCTAAAAGGAAGTAGAGAAGGAATGAATCTCAAAACCCTTCTACTTAACTCCCCACCATAGCCGTGCTTCATTCCGGTTCTTCACACCAGTCTTCCTCCTCTCCCCCAAATCTCCCCAGCTCTCCCATGCCTTCCCTCTACATCCCCATTCCCACAGCATTCCATCCCCGGATGAGCATCCACATTTGCTCTCCTGGCTGCTTCTCCTCCCTGAATTCCCAGACTGGGAGAAGAGAAAGCCTGTTTTCAGTTAAGGCTTTGGTCACACACAGATGCCTTTTCCATTACTCTTGTTTTCCCTCTTGAAGTGTAACATTTCCAATTAACTCTCCACTGGGGAGGAGGCCTGCATTAACCACTCCCACATGGGGTGCAGGCCAGGGTCCTTGGAGGCCTGCCCTGGGTTGCCTGTAGCTGACCCCTGAGCAGGCTGCAATAGGAGCTGCCTTCACTGAGGGTAGGGAAGGTGAACCTGTGGACACAGTTTGAGAGCATGTGCGAGGTTTGCCCACCTCTGTGGCAAAGGTCTGTGAAATTGATACTTTCCTAAGTTTCTTTACTGACCCTCTCTGACAGCCTGAAGATACTAAATTATTGACCTTGTCTGTGTGAGGCCATGGAATTTTCTTGCTCTATCTTAGAATCTAGGGGACCAATTAAAAAACAAGGACTATAAGAGACCCGTGAAAATCAGAAGGATCTCCTCATGGATCTTTACTTTGTACGTACCTGTATAGCATATATTTGCCCCACAAATTATAGTAGGGTGTAAGTGAAAATGTTAGAGTCCCTTCTGCCCCCAAAGGACAGTTTATATCACTGACCACATGATATAAGAAAATACACAAAATTGCTTTGAAATCTGGATACTGATCAGTTGACTCAGCTCAATCATTAGTCTCTGTGGGGTTAGCCCCCCACACAGGAAATTCAGATTTGGGCCTTGGGAAAATGAAAGACCGGCATTTGAATGGATCCTGAAGATTGGTCAAAATTGTCAAAATTGCAAGAGTTTAATTGTGAATGTCAAGCGTTGTCTGTGATAAGTCTGTGGGGTGATTTCAGTTGGCCAGGCATTATGCTAGGACCTTGCCCATCACAGCAGGGTTTGTCCAGTGGGTGAGCAACAAACTTGTGCTGCATGAGGACTTCTATGGGGAAATCCCATCTGAGCAGAGGGCCCAGACTCCGTATCTTTGCCTATTTGGAGCTTCACTTCAAGAATCCTTGCTCAAGCTGGTTTGGCTCAGTGGATAGAGTGTCAGTCTATGGACTGAAGGGTCTGGGTTCAATTCTGGCCAAGGGCATGTGCCCCGGGTTGTGGGTTCAATCCCCAGTAGGGGGCATGCAGGAGGCAGTCGATTAATGATTCTCTTTCATCATTGATATTTCTATCTCTTTATCCTTCTCCCTTCCTCTCTGAAATCAATAAAAATATGTTTTTTAAAAGAAGCCTTGATACTGGGTCACATGGGTTGGAGATTTACCTGATTGATTTTGGAGTTGGGAAAAAGGATTGAAGCAATATCCTTTCCATAGCAGGAGGAACAAAAGCCAAGGGAACTGGGTTGAAGGAAACAGCAGGGGGATGCAAGGAATTTAGTTTAAAGGGAGGGACTGGAGAGTCCTGTCAAATGTGAGGCCAGACTCACAAGTGAGGGACACATGCTGTTTATAATCGTAAGTTAAGTAGGCTTGATTACACCTTGAGAGCTCTGGGGCCCCTCTCTAGGCACCTGCGTCCAATTATCTAGGGCCCCATCTACTTAGAAGGGAAGCTGCATCTGGCTCTGATTCCCAGCCTGACTTCACTCACTGCAGACACTCATCCTCTGTCTGACGTGAATTTAAAGGAATACAGGTGGTAGAGAGGATCCATACACCCTCCAGAAATACGTTCACTGCTTCATATTTTATATGTGCCTTAAGTTTTATAATCAGCAACTTACTTATTCCTTTGCACATTTCGTCCTGGTAATATGTCTGCACACTGAGATGCCCCACCTTTACTTTATCCTACATAATAAAGAGCTAATATGCAAATAGTCTCATGCCATCATGCCATAAGGGGTCAGACACTCAACACTGGGGAGAGAGGAATGGGGACCAGCCAGGCACAAAGGATCTCACAAAAGAGAAATGGGAACCAGCCAGGCTGTGACCCAGGAAAGGGACAACTGCCCGCCTCACAGTCCCAGGTGCCAGTTGGCTGCGCCTGTGCCTGTGGCCCAGCCTAGGAGAGGGACAAGCCACTCACCCCATTGTCCCTGCAGTTCTAGGCACCAGCATCTGTGCCTTTGGTCCAGGAGAAGGACAAGCCACCCGCCCCATGGTCCCAGCTGCCTGCAACTGTGGCCCAGGTGAAGCCACCCATCCATAGTCCTCTGCTGCTGTGGCCAGCCCTGGCAAAGCTGGCCCAGGTGCTGGGTGCCTGCGTCCGGCCAAAGGAGGGAATCCTGGGTCCTGGGTGTGGGGCAAGGCAGAGGCAGTTAGGGGTGATCAGGCCAGCAGGGGAGCAATTAGAGGCAATCAGGCAGACAGGTAAGCGATTAGGAGCCAGCGGTCCTAGATTTCGAGAGGCAGTTGGTCATCCCCTCAGGGGTCCCAGATTGGAGAGGGTACAGGCCGGACTGAGGGATCCCCCCCCCCCATGCACGAATTTCATGCACCGGGCCTCTAGTAGAGATATAATTGACATATAACGCTGGGTAAGTTTAAGTTGTACAATGCAGTAGTTTGATATAAGTGTATATTGCAAAATGACCATGATAAGGTCAGTTAAGTTACCTCATGGAGGTACATTTTTATGTATGTGTGGTGAGAACTTTCAAGATTTACTCTCTTAGCAACTTTCAAGTTTACAATACAGTATTGTTAGCTGCACATTATATCCCAGCGCTTATTCATCTTATAACTGGAAGTTTGTGTCCTTGACCATCTTCACACATTCCCCTTCCTGACTATGTTCTTTTAGCTATGAGTTGTATGCATTCTTATATATTTTGGATATTCACCCTTTACAGGATATATGATTTGAAAATAATTTCTCCCATGCAATAGGTTTTATTTTCATTCTGCTGATGGTTTCCTTTCCCTGTGCAGATGATTTTTAGTTTGATGTGGTTCCACTTGTTTATTTTTGCTGTTGTTGCCCGTGCTTTTAGTGTCACATTCATAAAATCATTACCAAGACCAATGCCAAGGAGATTTTTTCCTATGTTTTCTGGGAGTTTTGTCGTTTCAGGTCTTCCATTTAAGTCATTATTGAGTGATGTAAAATAGGATTTTATTCTTTTGTATGTGGATTATTTTAAGGACATAAAGGTGATTGAAAATCTTTAGGAGATGGAAAAGTGTATCAGGAAATATTCAGTGCATATTTATTGCATTCAGATCACAGGAATGGGTGCTTTGGAAAGAAAATAGAAAAAAATATGGTCTTAGATTTCTAGAAGCGAACCTTTCAAACAGAGAGGCAGCATTTACCCATATGGAAAAGGTAATTAGATGCTTAAACATGGAGACTAACTGAGGAGGGGAACTGGATCTTCTTTTAATGGGGTAGTTAGGGAAAACTTCTCTGAAATGGTATATTTAGGCAGAGGCCTGAAGAATGAAAAGGAGCCAGCCTTAGAAAGAACAGGTGGAAATTCTTTCCAGGAAGGATATGGAATGTGTGGAGTCCTTGAAACCGGAAAGAGATTTTCTAGGAATTAAAAGACTGCTGTGTCTGAAGCTTACTTTTAAAAACATAATCAAATAGTATTACATAAAAAGTTCACCTACTGCATTTTCATTTAATATAAAATGCATTTCCTATTTATTTTCTTTGAAAAATATGGTTTTAATGAAATTCCATTCTATACATGTAATATAATTTGCATGATACCCTTCAAACAAATTTCCAGTATTTTGCTGTTACAAATAAATATAAACAGCTTTATACATAAATATATAAATACACATCTATATATATATAAAAGCCTACTATGCAAATTGTCCCCATGTGAGTTCCACCAGGAGGCCGACTGCTCACAATGATGTGCGCATATCATCAGGGGGTGGTGTGGAATGAAGGAAGGCCCTGGCACCCGGGAGCCAGGGAAGGGAGGCCCTGGCCAGCAGCCAGAAAGCCCTGATGGACCCTGATCGCCGGCCAGGCCTAGGGACCCTACCTGTGCATGAATTTCATGCACTGGGCCTCTAGTATATACATAAATGTTTGTCAGAACTTCGTATTTTTCTTCAGGAAAAACAGCCAAGAGAGGAACAACTATTTGGTAGATAAACATTTCAAACCAAACTGCTCTAGAAAAGTGGCCAAAAAACTCTTTCATCAGCAGTTTATAGAGTCCATGCTAGAAGCAGTAATAATTTGAGCAGGATTTAAAAATGTTATCTATTAAATAGAAATCCTCAATGTAGGAAACAATTAACTTTAAATTATTAACAAATGTTAGGATAGAAGCTGCTTCAAAATATGTAAACCCAAATACATGTAGAATCAGTGTAACACAACAGTGTTATCTCAAGTCAATACATAGCTTTGGGAAAATTGATTATTTAGAAAAAAATACAAAATTATCTCCTTACCTCATATCATATTTGAGATGGATTAAAGGGATAAAGGTAAAAAAAAAATCAGTAAACCGTGTAAGAAAAATTCTAACAAAATATAGTTGTGTACTTATCTTTATCATAGGAAGAAGCAAAAAAGCCAAGAAACAAAACATGGAAAAGGTTGATAGATCTGACTACACAGATTAAAACTCTTCTATTTTAAAAGTCTTATAAACATAAGTTTGTCCTCTGAGGATAAAATAAGTAGACTAGGAGATTTCTTTTTGTTTGTTTGCTTTATTTAAATATGATTGACATGTAACATCATACTTGTTTCAGGTATACAACATAATTATTAGAAATTTGTATATATTGTGAAAGATATTCACAATAAGTCTGGTTAGCATCCATCACCACCAGAGTTACTTTTTCTCTTGTGATGAAAACTTTTAAGTTATATTTTCTTACTAGAGGCCCAGTGCACAAAATTTGTGCATGGGTAAGGTCCCTAGTGGCTGCCAGCTGATGGCTAGGGCCTCCCTTCATTCCATGCCACCCCCTGGTAGTCAGTGAATGGAATAGTGAGCAATCAAACTCTTGGTCAGTCGAATTCCTGAGGGGACACTTTGCATGTTAGGCTTTTATATATATTATATATATTAGGCAGGTTTCTGAATAGTAATACCTAACAAGTACTTAGTGTTTGTCAGGCACTCTAATAAGTACTTACTTTGCTTATCATTTACTCCTGCCAGGTGGATTCTATTACTATCAACTCCTGGCTTGGAGGTGCCAGAGTCACCAGCATTAAGTAGTAAGCTGAACAGAGGTGGCCTCAGCCAAGCACCTGCCAGCTTACCCAGGACACTTACTAACCCAAGACTTTGCTCCTCTCTTTTTGCACTTCTTCGGTCCTAAGCTTGGCCTGTTTGACAGGCACCTGCCCATCTTTGGCAGCAGAAGAGCCCACTGTGATTTTTCTAGTTCTGAGGCCAGTGACGGCCATTTTGTGGACACTGGGCTCCTCCAACTTTCTCCTCTACTGTCTAAGCCTATCCAAAAGTACTCACCATAGAAAAGGAAAACATTATTAGAGATTGTACCGTAGATTCAGGGACCATCTCCACTGCACTGAGACATGAAAGTAATATGTTTATCAAGAAAGATTATACTTGTCTCCGAAGAGTCTTTTTCAGGCTGTAGGCTAAACAAAGGGAGTCGCTGGCTGCCCTCCGGGCTGGTATTCTGTGCTCTGTCCAGCCCTGGAGACAACGCATTGCTGACTTCACCGGCTTCCAGTGCTGCCCAGACAGGCCCTGTCTCTCAGCCACAGGCATCTTCCTTTATGTATTTTCATTATAAGAAGCTATTCAAGGATGATTAAGGGAGTAGAAAGAAATGATTTCTCAGACAAGCATTTAAAAGGCTAAATATGTATAATATAGTTAAACAATGACTAACACTGGCCCCTTCAGCTCCTTGTGAACTCTGTTGGGTCGAGGCATTGTTTAGGCTGGCCAAGGATCGGGAGATGGCTCACCCCCACGTGGCCTTCATCCATCAGCTGCCTCTTCCCCATTTACTTGTGGAAAGAGCACAGACCCAGACCTGCATTCAAATCCTGATGCCACTTATTAGCTGTGTGGTCTTTAGTAAAATTCTTAACCTAAGATTTAACCCTAAATCTCAGTGTCATGGCCTACAAAGTGAGGATTATACTTCCTACCTCTTCCCTTGGAAATGTTTCAAGGGTTAGTGACATAAGGTGTTCAGTAAATATTATTAACTTATTTTCAGAATCAAACCTATCTTTCCTCTCCTATTTTTCCTGACTTCCCTTTCTGTCCCTCTCTCTGTTTCTTAATAATAAAAGAAATTATCAATGTAATAAATGCATGTGTTGAAAAACAAATAGTACAAAAGAGATGATAATAAAAAGCAAGTCACTTTTTCCACCCTTCCTAAACCTAGCCTTGCTCTACAGATCTAACTATTGAACAATTTCTATGGTAGTCGTGCCCATATCTCTGATAATGTGCTTACATCACCTTTTTCTTTCTTTTTAAATAAAGTATGCATATGGTGAAAAATAAACCCAAATGTGTAAAAAGGACCATACGTAGCTACAGTAAAAATATGTCTGAGACATTGGTATCTGAGACCAACGGCCCAGGTGCCATGCTCTGAAATCCATCCCCATGCATAGAGGCCAAAGCTTAAGCATGGCAGGGATACAGAGGCAAGCCCCTTCTTGGGAGAAGTGAGGCTCCTCAGAAAGATAACTTTTACTCAAGAATGCCCATCAGGTTGCTGAATCTCCCCTATTCTATACTTCACCTAAGATTTTTCCTGTCCAACCCACCTTCCTTCACGGACCTTCACATCCCAGAGGAGATCCAGCCTCTTCTATCTCCCTCCTCATTTTCCCTCACAGATGTCCCCCAGTAAATTGCTTACACATCTATTCCTGTCTCAGCATCTCCTCCTCACAGGACCCAGCTAACATAGTGGTGCCAGGAGTGGTCCAAGATAGAGTCAGTAAATAGGTCTCTTGGCCCCTTAGTGACCAGTGGGCCAAGAGACAGCATCATGAGTGATGTGTGTGGCAGAGATGGTCACACAATAGTGGTCTAATCGCTGAAGATTTCGTAAGGAGTGAAAATATCTCTGTGGAAGGAGATGCCGTGACAGGTGTGATGAGTCAGATATTTGGAAAACCATGGGAGAAACTGTCTATAAAGGCAGTGGAGTCTCTGGTTACGGCTAAGATGTACTAGTATTGACTCCATACAGAGAACTAATGTGAAAGAGGGCCATTAGTAAACAGTTAATGACTAAATGTGAGAACCAGAAGGCTTCTTTGATCCTTACGAAGATGCAGCTAAGAGTAGAATGAGCAAAAAGCAAATCTCATAGTTAAAGGTGCAGAGCTCCAGAGACATTTGTATGCTCAGCCAAGGCAGGTATGCTGTGCTAAAATCAGGGTGCTCCTGGAAAATACTAGGACCCTGAAACAGCATGGGATCATCGGGCCAGATGTCCCTGAAGACTGATTCTACACCTACCACTTCCTTAGACCATCAGAGTTTGCAAGTGGCTCACTCCTTAGTTAGAGGTAGCACTTCCCTTGTGCAGGACGATGCTGCAGAGATCCCTTCCCCAGAGAACACACCTTCTCAAAAGCTGCTCCCCATCTCCTCTCCCGGATGATTGGCTAATAACTTGGGTTAAATCCCAGCATAAGTAGGCCAGGCGGTGTTGGGCTGGATAAAGGATGAACAAGGCAACATAGATGGGCAGCCAATGAGGATGCTTCTTAACACCTACAATTGAAAAGAGTCAGGAGGCTGAGGGAAGTCACCCTAATAAAAAGTCACGATCTCTTGCTCAGTTCCCAGACCTGAGCCTATTTTCAGATCTAGAAGCCAATGAGTCAGGATATGTGATATTATAGGAAGTACCCTGTTTTCCCAAAAGTAAGACATCCCCCTAAAATAAGACCTACTTACAGTTTTGCCTCTCACCAAAATATAAGGCATCTCCCGAAAATAAGACCCCCCGAAAATAAGACCTCTCCGATAATAAGGCCTCCCCGATAATAAGTCCCCCAACATAAGGCCTCCCAAAGCTACCGTAACTCTGGACTCTGGGCAATAGTGGCAAGCGCCACCACACAGCTCACAGTTGGCCGCAGCGTAGCTGGGGCAGACAGGAAGTGCAAGGTCTCTTTTAATCAGAGAGCCCGCGCTGCCCCCAGGACAAGCTGCCACATGCTGCTTGCTCTGCCCTGACGAAGTCTGGCTGACTCACAATTAGACAGTGAGTCGCAAGGAGCAGGAGTCGGGCACATTGTGTGGACACACAGGTAATAAATTTCCTTTTCTTTTGTTTAACAACAAATGTGTACCGTATTCTTCTTCCTGGAAAAATAAGACATCCCCTGAAAATAATTTTTGCATCTTTGGGAGCAAAAATTAATATAAGACACTGTCTTATTTTCAGGGAAACAGGGTATATACAATGATCATTCCCTCATCCTTCCCCCAAGGGATCTATGGCCATTTACTCCAGTGACTACATACTGCAGAAAGGGGGATACCCAGACATGTTGAGGACTACTGGATGCAGGATCTGAGTAGACCTGGAGACCCAAAGCATCATAATGCTTCCCCAACCTTCATTAGAATGGGGACTTTGGGAACCAGGTAATCATAAAGTCCTGGCCAAAGTCTGGCACACAGTGGGCCCCCTGAGTCTATGGATACACCCAGTGGTCATTTCCCCAGTGTCTAAGTATATAATTGGAAATGATATGCTTGCAATTAGAATAACCCCTTCCTGCTGTCCTCAACCTGCTGAGTAAAGTTATAGTGAAGAAAGCAAAATGGCAACTCTGGAACTTCCCCCAAATACCTCTAATACCGGGCTAAGATAGTAAACCAAAACAAGTGTCAACACCAGGGGAAGAGATTATTACCAATTTTAAAAATCGAAGGGCAGAGAAGTGGTAGTCCCCATCACATCTCCATTTAATTCACATCTGACCACAGAAACTGCATGGATGCTGACGAATGACTGTGGACTGCTGAAAGGACAACCAAGTTGGAGCCCCGACTATAATGGCTATGGCAGGCCAGCATCTTTCCTACAACAGATCATCTGGCCATTGACCTGGTGAATTTATTAGTTTCAATCCCAATGAGAAAGGAGAATCAGAAACGGTTTGCATTCATGTGTAAGGAAAAGCAATGTTCATTTACAGTTTGCCTGAGGGATATAATAATTCTCTTGCTGCTGTCATAGCCCAAAGAGGTCTAGAATGCCAGGCCATCCTGAAAGATATCACACCCTCCATGACTGACCATGCTTGTGAGGCAGGAAGAACAGGTGGTTAGCTCACTGAAGGTCTTCGTACTCATGTGCTCCAGAAGATGGAAGATAAACCATGTGGAGTCTCAGGGATCTGCCACTTCTTAAAAGTTTTTAGGGATCCAGTGATTGAGGGCACACTGGGAAAACCCTTCCAAAGTAAAAGACAGATTACGGTACCTAGTATCCCTGGCACAAACATGGAGGCTGATAGGCCTCTTTAGGTTGTAGAGGCAGCACATCCCACTGTTTCTGTCTGTATCCTGGGGACACAGAAGGCTGCCTGCTCTGAGTGAGACTCAGCAGAAAAGGTCTCCGGAGCAGGTCCAGGCTACAGCGCAAACAGCCCTGCCCCTTGTGTCATATGATTCAGAAAACCCTGGAGTGTTGGTGGCAGGAAAACTTCCTGCTGTGGTAGGTGAGAAATTAGATCACTACCTCTCCTCCTATTTTTAGTTCCTCTATTCCCATTATAAGTGTAAATTATACCTTTAAGTATAGTTCTGTTATCTGAAGACTGCCCACTTTGCTCCCCACTTTGAAAATAAGGTATTGGCACCCCTACCTTTTTCCATTTTTCTATCTCCCAGCTTCTGTCCTCAGTATATTTACTTTTGCGTTGTCAAGGTGGGAAACATGTATGTTCTAATCTTCAACTGAAACTATCTTCCATCATCTATAGATTGACCTTAAAGTTTAAAATTAATATAGTATATTAACATTATTATGGCTATGTAATAATTATTCACTACAGAACCAAATGTCTCCTGATGATTACATTTCACTATTTTTTTTTAGTTTTATTTTTCCTAGCTTTTCTAATTGCCTTTGTGGAGGCAAGTTTTCTCCTCTTTTTTATTTACCTTTGTTAGAGTTGTATTTAATAGACCTCCTTATCAAAGCATTAATTCTTTTGTACCACCCACTTTTTTTCTGGGAGATATTTCTTCTAGCCCTGCCCTCCTGTTCTAATTTAAACAAGCTGCTTTATTGATCTGCACTGTGCCACTATTATACTGACATTTTGCTGATCTTCTGATTTGCATCCATTGTTTTCTAGTACTATATATATTTCTATTTCTTTCTCTTCTAATGATACCTTTTGAAAAAGTGTACAGAAGGTAGCCCTGGCCGGGTAGCTCAATTGATTAGAATGTCATCCTGATAACCAAGGTTGTGAGTTCAATCCCCAGCCTGGCACATAAAAGAAGCAACCAATGAATGCATAATTAAGTGGAACATGCCCTAGCCAGTTGGTTGAACATCATCCCATGCACCAAAAGGTCGCCAGTTGATTCCCAGTCAGGATACATATCTAGGCTCCGGAGTGTGTACAAGAAGCAACTGAACAATGCTTCTCTCTCATATTGATGTTTCTCTCCCTCTCTTCCTCTCTCTCTCTTTCCCTCTCTACCTCTCCCTTTCTCTCTCTCTAAAAACAAAACATTATTTTTAAAAAGGTGAAAAAACAAATTGATATTTCTCTATCTCAAAAATAAATTTAAAAGAGTATACAAGATGTAAACTTTTTTGATTTCTTGTATCTGAAAATGTCTTTACCCACCTGTCATATTTAATTGATAGTTTGGCAGACTGTAGAATAGGTTGAAAATAATTTTTCTCATAATCTGAGGGCATTGCTTGATTGTTTTCTATATTCAGTTATTTCTGCTGAGAGAACTGATTTTGACTGTAGCCTGATACTCAGTTTTTGTAAGTGTTTGTTTTTTGTTTCCTAGAAGCTTTTGGATCTTCTATTTTACCTTGATGTTCTAAAATTTTACAAATAGGTGAGAACCTTTTTCATTCACTGTGCTTGATGCTCAAATGGACCTTTAAATATGAAGACTCATATCCTTTAGTTCTGTTAAATTCTTTTTTTTCTATTATAATTTTTCCTCCTTTTTGCTTATTTTTTAAGCAAGTTTGCTCTTTGTTAAAAAAAAAAATCCTCACCCAAGGACATGCTTAGAAAGAGGAAGGGAGAGAGAGAGAGAGGGAGGGAGGGAGAGAGAGAGAGAGAGAGAGAGAGAGAGAGAGAGAGAGAGAGAGAGAGAAATGTATATGTGAGAAACATTGATCAGTTACCTTCTGTATGTATGCTCCAACTGGAGATCAAATGTGCAACCCAGGTATGTGTCCTGACTGGGAATCAAACTGGTAACCTTCAGTGCACAGGTGATGCTCAACCAACTGAGCCACTCTGCCTGGGCTCTTTTCCTCTCTTATCTGATGCTTCTATTGATCATATATAAGAACAATTGGGTGTTATATTATAGCTCTTATCTTGTTCTCATTTTTGTATATTTCTTTCTTCTAAATTCTACTTTCTGGGAGATTTTCTATTTATTTTACTTTCCAACTCAGAAGAGAAATTTACTGTTATTTTTCAGGAAGCCATCATTTTAAGTGTTTTTTAAAAATAGCATCCTGTGCTTGTTTCATTTAAGCTATTACAAATTACTGTATTCTCAGAGATTTGAGAAATCATGGCATTCATGAAAAAAGACTCATAGTGTCTTTTTACAGTTCTCTTTTGATTCTCTGAATTTTCTCCTACTTCCAGTCCTTTCATACTAGTTTATCTTCATGTTATAAGACCTTTAGTTCTCATTTGTATTTAAATATAAGACAACAGGTAGACATGCTGTGAACTCTGTGTACTCAGGTGGAGCAGGTCAAAAGGGCAAGGGGCAGTAAACTGGTCATTGTGCATTGAGATCCCTAAGTGCCAGAGGGGCCCACTTCCACAGTAGTTCCCCTAGCTTTCCCCAAATAGTCTGTTCTGTTTCTTTAGGGTAGACCCCGCCTTTCTTCTCTTCCTGCGTAAACAGCTGACTGCCTCACGCTTTTGCACAGAGTTGGGGATGTGTTGAAATATGACTTTTGTATGTATAGATGCTTTCTTTTTTCCTGAGTTTAGGCCTTGGTCTCTCTCCTGAAGCTCTGCTGAGCTCTGCTGAGATCAGACCAACCTACTTCTCGGCCACAGCCACCTCTGGGTCTATATTCTCAGTTCTGTCTCCTCCATCCTGCTTTATCAGTCACTACTCTTTCATCTTCCACAAATATGTTGAAATTCCTTGTGCCCTGATGCCCCCTCTTTCTGTCTTGGTCAAAGAGGATTGATAACTTTTAAATTGTTCTTTTAGTATCATTTAATATATTTTGGGGAGGGAAGACATAAATGTGCATGCTCAACTAACCATCTTGAACTAGAGGTTTCTATCTTAATATCACTATTCTCGAAAGCCTCTCTCAATTATGTTTTTACTGCTAGCTGTAATACACATCAATTAGAAATTAATCTTTTATATTTGCCAGGTCTTTAATTCCTATTTCCACTACTTAGTTCTCTCACTGCAGATCACCTACGTTATTACAATAACTACCTGACTAGCCACTCGAGCTTGATGTCTCTACCATCTTCCATAAAATATAGATCAGGTCAAATTCCTGCTCAATACATTTTAATGCTCCCTAATGATGGTAAAAACGAAACAAAACAAAACAAAAAAACACTAAAATTTGCCTAACATGGCAAGTTCTCAGTAATATCTCCCATGAGCAATCCTATTTCTATGTCATTTGTCAGATTGCTTCTTTCTCCTAGAATGTCCCTATTTCCCATTTCTGGAGCTGGAAGTCTTCGTCTTTTTACTTTCCCCTTTATTCACACCACAGCCAACCTACTTAGATTACCCATAAGAGGCTATTCCTTCTGGAAGACTTCATTGATTGTTTTTCACTCCCTCCCCCATACCTCTTCCCCAACCCCCCAAGTCTGGGCTCTCCAGAACACTGGCTGAGCCTCTCTCAGAGTGTTACCAAAGGCCTGAGCTTCCTGAGGGCAAGGACCAGCCTTATTCACCTCAGGCAGAGTGATTGGCACAAGATAAGAATCTAGGAATTATTTGTTCAAGCAAAATGACTGATTTGCTCTCCTCTCTGTTCAAGCCGTTTCCTAAGGGTGCAGTGCAGACCTCTGCCCACTGCCTTTAGTGCTTGGCACATGATAGCACTCGAGCATTATTTGGTAAATGGTTGGAGGTTATTGCCACTTTGTCTTTCCCTAGGGAAACTTCAAAGCCCTGCAACCTATCAGCTTAGTATCAGCCAGATAAATCTAATAAACTAATTTATGCTGAAGTGCTGGTGGGAAAAGCTGAAATTCAGGCAGTCAAGAAATGGTGAGCATTTAAACTGAAGCCTTTTAGAAACACAGCCTTTATTATCTCAAAAGACGCCAGCAGTCAGCTATTAGCCTGCCTCCCCCTTCCCTCCTAGGTAATGGAGCTGGAGAGACCAAAAATGGAGGTGAGAGAGGGAGAGCCAGAGACAGCACCAGCAAGGTGATATTTAAGTAACTAGGCTGCAGCCCGGAAACAAGGAAAGGCACTCATTGTCCAAACAGTCCCGTAGTGAATAACGTGGAGGCATCCAGCATGGTGATAAGTCTAGGAAATAGAATAAACCCTGGGGGACCAAACAGAAAAGTAAACATGAATAGATACTGAGAATTATCCTGATCATTATATCTCCTTGACACAGAGTGTATCAATCATTAATTTTTGGTTAATTAGGTCACTGGGTAAATGTGTGTGTTGTTTAGTAGACCAAATCCACTAGGTCATAAACCAAGTGCCATTTCTTGTCCTGTGTACCCACACTCTCTGCCTTAGGCAAATCATTTTGAATGGGATGTGCCTAGAGGGGAAATAAAGCTAAATGCACACGTGTTTGTATATTTATGCACGTGCATGTGTGCATATGTGTGCACACTGGGTGTTGGATTAGAAACAGCATTAAAGTGATCTTTGTTCCTATCGCTCATCTTTCTCTGCGCAAGGCAGAAGCAGGTTACACAGTCTTCTCTCCCAAGATGCCCAGGGCTTCCTCCAACAACCCAGGGCTTAAATCAAAGTTTGTGGCCACTCACATTTTTAAGCTCAGCCTTCCAGGTAAAGAGCCAGAGCATTGGGCTCTGGAAACGTTTCTCCAGTGGGGTTCCAGGAGGGGAAGGAGACTTTCTCGTTTCACCACTTTCCTCCGTTGGCTTTTCTAGGTATGATCCTGTCCTGGGGCCCAGGGGCCTAGAGCCAGGAGAGGGGTTAGCAAATGTTTCCCCTCAGTGTTTCTGAGGGATTCCTGACAGAGCCCATCAGAGCTGCCTTTTATCAGTGCTGCACGCTTTAGTGCATCTGTCATGGCTCGCAGACATCGAGTTCCCCGCAGGACTAATCCTCCCTGCATTCATACTCAGGATGTGGGGCATGGGGAGGGAGGAGTGGGAGGAGAGGAAGAGGAGATGGGGGTAGCGGCAGGAAACAAGGTGAGAGGAGAAAAAGAAACTTTGAAAATGCCAAATGACAGACCTAGGAAGAAAAAAGGCCAAATTTCCAAATTAGGGGGGAAATACAATTTTGACAAACTAAAGCTAAAAATCTGAAAAGAGAACAAAGGACTGAAAAATAGGGTAAACCGAAAGTCCCAGAATGTAAAAGACATTCACGACTCAAGCTCTAGGCTAGTGCTGTGGGAGGTGGCTTATTGTTTTAGATTATAAAGCAGTGATCATTCACTGGTGCAGTCTTTCACCTGGCCCATGCTTAGTAAGGGCCTGTCGTGTGTGGGCCCTATGCTGGCCCACACGGGGAGACGTATTCAGGTGTGGGAGCCCCTTACACATCCAGTGTGGCTCAGAGTTCCTATTCAGGGTTCAAGTTCTGGAGGAGGCCGCACACAAAATGAAGAGAGAGCAGAAGAGAATCAATTTGAAAACTGGGGGACCAGGCATGGAGTCTACCTCTAGTGGATAAGACTGCCCACTGCTCTGGCCTTGCTCAAAGCTTTTATTAAGGCAATGAGAAAACAATCATATCTTTAGGGCAGGAAATTCCAACAACAAACAGGCAGCAAGAATTTACATATGAGTAACAGGTCGAGTGTTGCTTCAACTATCAATGTTTCCATCTAAAGGATGAGTGAATAGCTCAGACCATTCAGAGAAATTAAGGTTGACCAGCCTTCAGGCACATTTCTCTATTAGTGATAATGACTGGTCTCAGGCATTCAGGTACTCATTTCTGATATTTAATGTATTAGAGCCTCAGTTTTACTTTCTGGAAAACTTGTACCTAAATCAAACCTATTACAAAAGCACTTTAGCATTTCCTCCATGATAGATACTTTTGAAAGAAACCGGCTTCTGGAGTGGCACACAATGTGCTCCAGCTCTACAGGTGCTGTTCAGGTTAATGCCACGAGAGCCTCCCTCTAGGCTGGCTGACACTTCGTCCTCCTCCCATGCTGTGATTCTGAGAGCTGAGTCTCTCCTATGAGAGGCTAGAGGCACAGACACAGGAGGTCTGTCATGCTGACTGAGCATCTGGAGGACAGAGACTGGATCTGGTTCGTTTCTATTTCCTCTCTTCTTGCTGAACCTGCTAGATACTCAGTTAATTTTGTTTGTTTGAGAGGGATCAGGAAAGGCATCAGAGAATCCATCAGTATGAGCTGGACCTTGAAGCCTTAGTGTGTTGCAGAAAGACCAAAAAACTAAGCGATGCTTTGAAGAAGTGGAGAAATCACAGTTTTAATAGCACACTCGGGCTTTGGGGTTGTCCTAAATCCCAAATCCAGAGTGTCAAAAAGTGGAGAAATCACAGTTTTAATAACACACGCGGACTCTGGGGTTGTTCTAAATCCCAAATCTAGAGTGGGGTAGCACGCAAGAACCTTGCTTTATAACTGCCCCTCGAGTTCATTGATTTGTAAATATACTCCCTCCCCCCAAGGCCCTGAAGGGAGTATTCTGTTCATCTACCCTTTCCCCAGGTGTTCTTGGTTTGAGGCTAAGAACAAAGCCCACTGCCCTCCTGCAGGACAGAGCTTTGTTCGGTTTTATGACTAACATTCCTTGCAAAATCAACTTCCTCCTCAAGTTTATGGCTGCATTTGGCGGCATAGGGAAGGTAATCAGAAAGGAGGTTCAGTAAGCCTGTGGAGAGGACAAGAAAAATAAGGCAGAAGAGCCAGAGACAAAAAATGCATGCTGAGCCCAAGGAACAGAGAGTTTGTTGAGTGTGACCGGACTAGTGTCGCCCAACCTTCTGTGTTTATAAGAATTGCTGGAGGAACTAGTTTTGACATGCAGATTTCTGAGGTCTCTCCATCCAGAAATTCGGATTCAGTAGCTCTGAGATCCAGCAAGTGCATTTGCATTTTAAACAAACACTTATTTCCTTACAGGTAGTCTGTCTACAAACCACACTTTGAGAAACAGAGACCCAGAGGTCTGGGGGTGGGCTGGGGGTGGGAGTGGCCTGAATGTGGAGAGATGATACCTGGGTTGGGCAGAGTTTGGGCTCTGTCCAGGAGGGGAGCCCTCCAGGCTTTCTAAGTAGAGGAGTGACAGCGCCAGATCTGTGATGGAAATCAACTGTTCTCACCGAAGTGCAAGGCATTTTCTCTTTGCTTCTGCTCCATTAGATATCATTGCTTCAAGGGCCTTGAACAAATAAGTTTCCATTAAAGCCTCCAGGTTTTGCAGGACCCGGAGTTCCACTTACCAGTGGAATGTGGAGTTCACAGGCCGCGTTCAGGCTTGCAAGGAGAGGAGTAATTAGGTAAAAAGGCAGTTGCACACATAAGTGAGTGCCCGCACCCCAGTCTGGCCTGGTGTTTTGGTGCACTCATTCAGGCACACAATACTCTTTTCAATTCTAAGCGCCACCTCTTGAAACAAGTTAAAAAGCAAGTTCCAAGTGAGATGCCCAAGTGCTGTGTTTTCCATAGACTAATGATCAACAGCTTTCTGTTTTTACGGTCCTGGCAACCAGACTGGGCTCACACTGCTGAGCACACCATAGAAAAGAGTCTGCCGCGTCTAACGTCTGACTACACAGCCAAGTGCTGAAAAATACATGTTAGGTCTTTTTTTAAAAAAAGATTGGTTTACTAAAATTATTTGTGTCTAAAAATGTGTTCCTTTTTTTTTTTTACATTTAAAAAATGCCATATGTTTCATTGTATCGGGACAGTGAGATTAAATTTAACATTTGTGGTGTTTTGCCTTCTGAAAAACACTTTCACATTGCTCCTCAAAATAATCTTGTGAGATAGGTATTGTCATTATCCCCATTTTACAGATGAAAAAACAAACTGTAAGGTTTAGTGACTCATTTAAAGCCACACAGTTGGAAATTGTGGCACCAGCCAATCTCAGGTCTTCTGATCACAAGATCCCTGATTGTGCAGCTGTTGCAGAAACCCTGGCTATGGGCGGGAATGAACGTGGCTAGTCAGTTATCACCCTCACGCCTCAACACCGCGCTGCAGCTTAGCTTCCCAGCTAGTTGCCTCAACCCTTTGTTCAGTTCAAATATCTTTGACTGAGAGAAAAGTGGGTTGCCTATGAGAATTAAACCATAAAGTGAATTCTAATAGGCAAGGAGACATCCCAAGTCACTTTAGAAGTGGAATGGCTGCCAAACCTGTAAGATATTTTAATGTGTCTAAGAAATTATATTGCAAGCAGAAAGAGGAGTTGGTCATTATCCCAGAGAAAATGTAGCAAGACCCACTTGAGTTCTGCTTAGGGGAGGATGTGGCTCAGTGACTTGACCCATGTAGGCCTACCGGCGTGGATGACTTCACCATGATAACAGTCGCCATTCAATATTTGGACCGCAAATTTAACCCCCTTGTGTTACTGCTCACTAAGGCAACTCTGGGATTTGACTTCCCTATTTAAGGTGTCTGTGAGGTCTCTGAGATATAGGCCACAGGCTCTCCATGGCTTTCCTCATTTTGGCCCCTCGTCAAGCACTCATTTCCTCTCCTAAGACATCCAGAGCAGGTCCTGGAGGTGATGCTTATAGCTCCAGAATAGGCCTTAGCAATGTGGAGACTCACACTAGCCCATGGCTGCTTGAGTGGAGTGGACCTCTGGTTTTTAAATGAGTGACTTAAAATGAGAAATGATGATTTTTCCTTTATAGTAAAAGCAGTAACAAACATCTTCTACCTCCCTGCTCCGTTGAATCATTCTGAACTCTCTTCCATTCCCACAGTACATTTTGTTCTCTCTCAGAGAACTTCAAATATGCCCTTCTCCATTTTTTCTCTTGTCCCCCACTACCCTTTCACTTGCATGGCCCTAGCTTATTTTTTCAATTTTGTATTTTAAGTAACTTTACAGAAAATGTGCAAAGATAATACAATGAGTTTTTATACACCCTTCACCCAACTTCCTCTGTTGTTACCATCTTTAACAACCTCAATAATCAAACTAAGAAATGGACATCATTATAATACTATTGACTAAACTGTGGACTTCATTTAGATATCATCAGTATTTCTACTAATGCCCTTTTCCTGTTGTAGGATCCAATCCAGAATCCTTGCACCCAGTTGTCAACCTGCAACAGTTCCTTAGTCCTTCCTTGACTTTGACACTTTTGAGGAGTACTGATTAGTTATTTTGTAGAATGTCCCTTAATTTTGATATGTCTGAAGTTTCCTGTTTTGAGGCCAGAATAACCAAAGAAGTGGTACGTCCTTTTTAGTATACCATATTGTGGGTACATGATATCAATATACATTATTATGATTATTATTTAAATATATATATTATTGATTTCAGAGAGGAAGGGAGAGAGAGTCAGAAGCATCAATGATGAAAGAGAATCATCGATTGGTTGCCTCCTGTACTCACCATACTGGGGATTGAACCTGCAACCTGGGCATGTGCCCTGACTGGGAATGGAATCCATGGGATGACGCTCAGTCAACTGAGCCACCACAGCCGGGCCCTTATTTTGATGTTAACATTAATGCTTGATTAAGATGGTATCTGTTGGGATTCTTCACAGTAAAGGTAGTTTTAACAATATATACTTTGTGATTAATAAATATCTTAGGGGTGATATTTTGAGACTATGCAAGTATCTGTTTCTCCTGAAATATTTACCCACTAATTTTATCATCTATCATTTTTCAGTGAGTATTGGCCTGAAAAATTATTTCTGTGGTGTTCTAATAAAGATTTTTTATTTCTAACGGCTTCTGCACTTATTATTCGGAATTCTTCTCCAAGGAAGAGCTGCCCTCCTGCCCCATTCATTCATTCAATTATTTATTTATATAAGTATGGATTCATGAATATTTATCTTGCTCTGTGTGTTATAATCTAATACAACTGCTGTTTATATTTTCTCTAAAATAACTTCAATTTTGGCTGCAGGTTGACTCCTTTGTCCTTTCAGCACATCCCCATCATTTTTATTTTCCTGGAGCATGAAATGCTTCTGGCTCATCTTGTCTTTTTCCCACCCCAGATCCAGAATCAAACACTTTTCTAAGAAACCCTGAATCCTTATATTAGAGAATGGAGTATAGGAACCAAGACTTTGATGCTGGGTGTGCTCCCCACTACTGGGATGTCATTGCTTCTAGGCCCGATCAGCAGGTAGAGCTAGGAAATCCATGGATGAATTACCAGGACCATACCAGGCACATACACATATCTATATGCCTCTCCGTCTCCCTCCCCCTCTTCTTCCTTTTTCCTTTCCCTCTGCCTCTCCCTCTCCCTCTCCCTTTGAATTCATACTGATCCCTGCAACTCCAGCGCAGCACCATAGAATACATTCTAGCCGTCCCCTTACTCACTTCTTTCTCTCACAGTGAGAAACCTGGCTTTCATTATCTACAATGTATTTAATTATTTGTTCAACCCCAGTATATATACAAAGTAGTTTCAGACTTGCTAATCCATATCCCTGTGAGGAATAAATTTACTAACTAGAATACAGTATTTGTATATAGTTATTTTCACCATTAAC
>PVJC01007824.1:5621-50315 GCA_004026665.1 Murina feae
CCCCCCCCCCCCCCCCTCTGCTCAGGTGAAGCCCATTCTTATCTCAAACTGACCCAGCAGGAGTCAGTTTGGAAATTGCTGGAGCTCTGCCAGATCCAACAAAGCCAGATTTGGGGATGAGCATGCCCATCTGTCCTGACCCAACCTGACCAGGTCGCTGCAACTCACCAGGCCCAGAGTCCCCAGGGGCTCACGGGTGAATGAAACACCATGGGGCCACCACCAGGGAGACCTGAGCTCAGATTTGCCCTCTATGTTCTTAGAGTTTAGAAAACTTAAAAAAAAATGGCCTGAGCCAAAAGAAGGGAATGTTAGAGGGAGGCCAAGGCCAAGAGGGCAATGTGGCTGAGGTGGGGACAGAGGAAGGGAAGTGCTGAACGCCTCTGACCTTCCAGAAACCCCTGGGGAACTTGGATGGTGCTACTGTGGTCTATGAGGCTCTTTCATACCTTTATTCTATTAATAAGAAACCAAAACTCCGGTAACTTGACAAGTTTGTTTTCTTTATTTGGCTTCTAAACCTTAGGAGCAGAAAGCAAGCCTCTGACAGTCTAAGCTCTCCTGAGAAGGGGAAGGAGAACAGGAACTCCCTTTTTTCTTCTCTAAAGTTTCACAAACCTGACTTCCTTTCATCTTTTTATAAACTTATAGCTTAAATCAATCTAAAAATCTCAAGTTGCCCCCGCCCCACTTTAAATTAATCTGCCCACAACTTTTGGGGGAGGGAAAAACGAGAAGGGGGAATATATCGGCATACAACTTTGTGCTGTCTCTCCTCTCTTTGCTTTAGTGATTTTTTTAAAAGAAAAGTCAGTTAACAAAAGACTATATAAACACAGAAACAAAAAATGTCCTGAAGAAATACATGGCAAAGAAAAAAAATATTGCCTTTTTCCTTCCCCTCCCCCCTCAATTTCTAGTTTGCCTAAGACACAGTGAACCTTCAGACACAATCTTTCCTCACTCTTTCAAGCTCATTTATTTAAAAACAGTAACATCTAAAATATCTGCACACCCTATTTCACAATCAACATCTTCTGATAAACCAGGAAATAAAAGAACATCTTGTTACTATAATGTGTAATCCTCCCTTCTAAGAAAAAACACTTGTACCAAATCCAGATAACATGATCCATTTAAGGTCAAGCTAGTTTTTTCTTAGAGGGCAACTTTGACTACACATGGAGGACTTAAACTTTAAAAACAAACACTCAACTATATTCCCAATACCTACATGTTCAAATTATCCACTGAATTATACATTTCTGTGGACACACTAGAAAAATGCCCTCTCTGATTTCTAATGGTGCTGAGATTGAGATTAGACTGCAGAGAAATGAAAGGGCTAGCATCCTTCTCCTCCTCTTACCCACTTGAATTACCACGGCAGGACCATTCTCAGCCCCCTCTCAACAGATGGCTTCTCTAAGACTCTGAAACCACCATAAATGTGAAACCCGAGGCCCCCCGCTGTGGCAGACAAGCCAGAAGCAAAACTCATGGCCCTCTCTTTTAGCATTCGCACAGAAGCTCAGACAGGTGCAAGGAACTACCGCACCATTACCTGAGGAGCATGCCCCTCTCTCCCACACCTACACGCATGCTTCCATTCCAGAAAACCATCAGTGCTAATCGAGCCTCCTACCTGAAAAATAATTTCAGGTGAATGCAAAATACATTCTTGCATACTACTGACAAGAACTCTAACTTCTTGAAAGGAAAGAATTTCTATTGCTCAAAACTTGAAACACAGAGGAAGGCAGAAGAGAGAGATCATCGTCAGTAATTGTGAAGACAGGAATAACTCAAGAAATGCGAAAGCAAAGGGCCTACCTTACTGTGCCTAAAAACTGGCCTTCGTACTGTTTGTTCTTCAAGTTACACAAAGAAATTCCACCTATAGCCTTTTCTAAACTCCCTTTTCTTTTTAAATCATTTTTAAGGTATAATTTACATACCCAAAAAAGGCACCTATTTTAAGCATACAGTTAAGATGAATTTCTGTACATACCAGTGCAATCACCACTACAGAGATACAGAACATTTTCACCTCCCCAGCAAGTCTTTGCAGTCAATCTCCTCCTACCTCCATGGCCTCTGGCGACCAATGATCTGCTTTCTGTCACCATGGGTTGCCTTCTCAAGAACTTCACATGCATGGGGTCAGATAGTATGTACTCTTCTGCATAAGTCTGAGATTCACCCATGTTTTGTATCAGTGGTTTGCTCCTTTTTATTGCAGAGTAGAGTAGTACTCCCATTGGATCAATATACCACAATTTTCAAAAAAAAATTTTTTTAATAAAAAGGTGGCAAGGGTTAACTTTAAAACACATAAACTTTTTTATAATATATTTTATTGATTTTTTACAGAGAGGAAGGGAGAGGGAGAGAGAGTCAGAAACATCGAGAGAGAAACATCGATCAACTGCCTCCTTCCTGCACACCTCCTACTGGGGATGTGTCCCCAACCAAGGTACATGCCCTTGACCAGAATTGCGCCTGGGACCTTTTAGTTCGCAGGCCGACGCTCTATTCACTGAGCCGAACCGGTTAGGGCCAACACATAAACTTTTTAAGAATCCTTTTTCTTTCTTTCTTTCAAGGTCATTGGAACTATAAGTGACTCTATGAAGAGCAGACCCCCAAACCTTTGGCTTCAGGAACACCAAGTTTCATCTTATTTCACCTCCCTATATAACAAGATTGTTCAATCAGATGGAAAGAAAAACGAATAATCTGAGATTTTTGTTTACTGCCGGCTCAAGATGTTATTTCAAGCTGCTGAAGAACTATGAGGAAACTGTATCCAAGCAAATTTTCATGTGCTGCTTCCTGAATGGTGACCGAAAAATGAACTTTGGGGCAACAGTTCCATACGATTCTGACCCGTCTGCTTTTTCCTGGTTAGTGAAAATTTTGGAGTTCACACTGACTCCCCACCATCAGAAGGAGTGGTGGGGTTCCCGAGGTGGGACTACCTGGAGAAGTCCTGTTTAGATAAGAAAATGAATATACAATTTGAATGTTGTTTAACTCGACTTCCCAAATCACAAAGCCTACTACTGTTTCCAAGGAATACACTTTGAGAAACATCGTTCTAACAGACATAAAGTACATCCCTCAAGTGGTACTCAACATTAGGATGGTTGCCTCTCCATAACAGGAACAGTTATTCTGAATGCAAATGGACCACCCACTCTGGACGATCTCCCAGTGAGTCCCAGCTACACCTGGGCTGTGAAATGAGAAACTCGTACCCCAGAAGCAGTAAAAATAAATCTCTGTATCCTCAGCTCCCACTGTCCCACCCAGGCCCCATGCAGGTCTTTATCTCAGTCCGAGGCAGGCAGGCAGCCACGTCTTCTAAAGGAAAGGGCCTGGAGAGAACAGACTATTTCCTGGCCACTCCGCCTAATTACCTAGCTTGGTGCTCTGAGCCCACACCAAGTGCTGGCCTCCGTTTCTTCTCTCGAATGAGGTGGGTGACCTGGAATGAGCTGCAATATTCCCTCCTGTCTGAAAGCTGTAACATGAATCTCTTAAAAGAGCAGTAAATCCAAGACTAAACTGAGAAAAGTTTTTTGAACCATAATAGAATTTGTGAGCGTGGCATCCGAAATTCTGACAGAAATATCAGTCTCAATGCTCCACTTGGGTGATCCTTGCCCATTACGGTCTTTAAATAAGTGCTCTTGTTCTATCTATTACCTCTTCTCTTCCCTCTAACTTGAGTATTATCGTTTTTAAAAAAAGGATTGAAGTTAAATCCTGTTAATGAGTTGCAATTTTCACATTTAACTCTATACATCTATGTGCCTGTTTTGTCTGAATACTAATGTTTAAGAGTTTTTATTATGACTTATTGTACAGTACACAATATCCTTTGATTAAATATCTAGAGGGTAAAACGTTTCCTTGGGAGAAGCATACCACTAGGCTTTGCAACAGTTTCATCCTGGGCAACAGGCTTTTGTTTTGATTATTCATGAAACTGGACAGGATCACTTAAGCTTGACTAACATTCAGCATAAAAGTTTTTTTTATATACACTTGGAATTAGAAGGCTGTGTCTTAGAATACACATTGGAAAACATTGTGTGATCCAAGAGCCCCTTAAATTTCCCATGAGCACCTAAAGAAAGCACCGCTTTCCCAAGTTTAGTCACTGGATCTGGTGCCGTGCAGCCAGCAGTGCCTCTCTGACTCCTCCTCCGGCTCTTAAAGTTAATGGCAGTGAACACTGAGGTTGCACCACTGGGCTAGGAGGCCGGGGAGTGGGCCTGCAAGTCTGCACTGGAACCTGGGGAACAATGCCTGCACTCGAAGAACAAAAGCCTGCCTCACGGATGAAGCACTTTCCAAGACAGTCAGGAACGGCAGGGCTGAGCGTGAACGCTGGCAGGAGTGCCGTGCTTGTACAGGCACAGTCCATAGTACTGAATGTCCCCAGCACTTGGAGAGGAAGTAAACAAGGACCCGGCTGTACATGCGTCTGTGTGGCCCAGGGCAGCCAAGGCCTGGCCCGGTCAGGACTCCCGACCCAGTCAGGGGGGCTTACGTCACGGAGCTCCAAAATGTGACCAGGAGAAATTGTACAGGCCAGTTTAAATACAGCCTATATTTCTCTCTACCACTTAGATTTTCTTTTTTTTTTTTTTCAAAAACAGTAATTTTCTGAAGAAGTTCAACAAAGCTGGAGCACGGGAAACAGCTCCATGCAGAATAGGACCCAGGCACCATGATACTATCCATTGTTCCCCTCAAAACCCATTGGGAGCAAACCACCACCACCCCACTGGGCCAATACCAGGTGCGGCTCCTTGGTCTTCGGAAATATCCTCAGGAATGTCAATTTTCAAATGTTCTACTGCAGAACCCATAACACTATGTTTACTTAATAAACGTTAAGGAACTAAGATATTATCATTGCTTCCCATAAAAAAATTGTAAGTAGTCCTTCAAACTTTTCCACATTCGTTACACCACAACTGTGTTTTCATTTTGTTTGTTGGCCTCGTCGCAAAAAATAATCCCAGCAGAGCAGCAAGCATCCAGCGAGCACGCTGCTGATGCTGTCAGGGAGAAGGAAAGGCCTGTCGGGCTGTATTTTCTATTTCTCCAGTGGACTACACTCCAGGAGGCCCAGCCAGCAGGACCCTATAACTTGACTCACCACAAAGACACTCTCAGTGTGTCTTGATATTCTAAGCTTCCACTTAGCCTCTGCCTTTTGTAGGGAGGAAGGGGGAGACCAGGAGATAGAAAGCAGAAGTGGTGCTGACCAGAGGGTGGATAGGGAGAAAGCTTTGTGTCTCGGTATACGTGCCTCACATGGTATGACAAGGGCATGCTTGTGAAGTTTGCCTTAACTGAATTTCTGAAATCTGATTTTCCAAAATGTAACAGCTCATTCATGAAAGAAATTTATTGTATGACCACCTTCAGATTATATCTTTTTGTAAATATTAATTTTTCATATATTTTGGCTTTAAAAATAATAATAATATTATATCAAGTCAAAAATGGTCCATGCCAATGAATCAGCACACTGGCAAAAAGAGTAAGTCCCAGGGCAGCGGAAAATAGGAACTGAATTTTTTAAATAAAGAGTACATATAAAAAGTAATTTACTCAAAAAACAACTCACGCCTATCATCCCTACTTTTGTTGAATTTATCAATTTAAAAATGATGAAATAATGAAATAAAACACATTCTTAAATGAGGTCACAAGCAATGCAACTGGTTAACAAATTGTCACAAGAACTTAAGACCTTTTTAACTCTTGCTAAAGCTGCCTTAAACATTACCTTCATTTTTACAAGGAACCTTACACTTAGCAGACAGGTCCCTTCTGCCTCACTGCAAAAGAATGGACAGCTAGATGGGGACACGCTAGAGGAGGAGGAGGAGAGTGGGGAGCCCTTCTCCAGCATGTGTCCCACATTTAATGTTACTACTTTGAAAACACCAAGTCATCTCAAAATGCAGGAATCCTTACGTTTTTCTATAAAAATATTGTGTCTTGTGACTAACTTTGTGCAACACAAGTGCAAAAGATAAGCTCCAGGTTCCAGAACTAAATGTACCCTCAGGCCAGGGGACTAAGAACAGATAACCGCAGAGAGAAATTAAACATTTCATCAAGAGTTTCTGATGACAATGCAAAAGCAGGAGAGTACATTGTACTCGAAACAATGCCCTGTCTGTCTGCTGAACATGACGGGCCTAACACGGAAGGGAGGAGCGCAAGGGCAGCACTGAGCCGCAGCTTTCACTTTAAAGGCACAGCGAGGCATGAGTGTGCATGCGCGCTCCCGTGCGTGTGTGCCTACGCATGTGCCTCTGTGTGTGTGTGCTCGCATGCCCATGCACACTCACGCAACATTCATATGTTTATTGCTGTAGAACTGGCAAAATATACGTTCCACAAATGGGCACACAAACCTCCCAGTGCTGCCTGAGACCCCACTCCCATCCATCCCCACACCCGATGCCCTTCAATGGAACCACTTCACCCCCTTGTGCAGTTTGAGGACCAAGTCTGCCCAGGGAGAAGCAGTGTCAGGACCCCTCACCTGCCTCCTGGAGGCTTGCTCCAGCCCCCAGCACTTGTGCTAAGGGACAGAGCCCCTCTGATACAGCAGTGGGAACCAGGAGCAAGCAGAGGCAGGCTGGCTCTGCCTGTTAGAGGCTGGGGGAACTTTGGTCCACTGGATGCACCAAACACCTACTGGGAACCAATCACAGTCCAGACCCAGCTCTGAGCCCATTTCTTCAACAATTAAAAAGGAAAACCTTTACCCTTCAAGTTTATTGTAAGGATGGTACTCAAATGCCCATCCAATTTCCTTCCTGCCTCCCTAGCCCCTTCCCTGAGGCCAACTTCCTGAGAACCAGTCCTGTCTCACACCCCGAGTCCTGCTGGGGGCTAGACTACACCTGCTGCATACCAACCCCAGCCCCTTCTGCTGAGTTCCTGCTACTACTTCTTGGTACAGGCGATTCCTTATACCAAGACTTTTGCCTTCGGTCTGTCTTGTCTCATTCCTCAGGTTCCCCAATCTGTCTCAGTTTTCTCCCATGGGCTGCTCCAAGAACTTTCCCAAAGACCCTGATCCAATTGCTTCACCTGTAAGTCCCAGTCACTTCCCTAAATCTGGAGCCATGCACACCCGACCGAACTCCTGGCACTGCAGAAAAGGATTTACAAGGCCAGGCAAACAGACAAATATATCACTGAGGAAAGAACACTCAAAACAAACAGACTGGCTCATGACCTGAGAGAACTCCATTTCAAACATGAGAATGTCATCTATTAGATCAGTGCTCCCTTTATGACGTCCTAAGAAAAAGTTTCTAGGTAACAGAAAAAGCCAAGCTTCTCCTGTGAAACCGATCTGTTTTTATTTAAAGCCAGTTACACAGGTGGAAGCTGATCTTTATGTCCCTTTCTGCTTCCGCTGCTATGGAACTCCAGAGTCAAATGTGTGGCCTGACTCTAGCTCTGTCAAGCATTGTCCTGTCCTTACCCTCAGGCTTCATCCTTTGACACTGCACACAGTTCTGTAAGTTGCCACTATGGTACAACTGGAGCACAAACATAAATTTGAAATTTACATCTTAGGGCAAGGTAGTCTTTGCTTTTTCCTAGGCTCCTGTCCACCCAGAAATGGCAGGTCTGTGTTGATGTTTAGAGACAATAATGTAGCAAGGAACATACTGAGAATGCAAGATGGAAATGAGGTGGGCCTGGGCAGAACATGAGTCTGTGCCCCACACCTCTCTCCCACGTAACTTTACAGGATGCATTAGGTCAGAGCCAGAATGAAGGGCCCAGATGCCTGGGGAAGCACACTCCATCACTCTGTGGAGGCCAAGTTTGGGTGATAATGAGTCCAATGTGTAAAGTGTTTAGATTTTTGACTGGCTAAAAACCTAGGCGTCTACAGACTAATCTACATATACAAAAGCCTAATATGCAAAGTGTCCCCTCAGGAGGAGTTCAACCGACTGGGAGTTCTATCGCTCGCTATGACGTGTGCGGTGGCGTGGAACGAAGGAAGGCCCCAGCACACAGCAGGGGAAGGGAGGCCGCGGCCAACAGCCGGCAGCCACTAGGGACCCTACCCGTGCATGAATTTCGTGCACTGGGGCTCTAGTAGAATAACTATAGCTTCTTCTAAGGCGCCCTGAATAACCTTAGAAGCACTAATGGGAGGTAAAAGGCATCTCTAAATTGGAGGAAAAGTATGGGGCACACATTGCAGAGGCTTTCAGCTGTCTTAGGAGTGAGAGTCCAGCCAGACTCTGCTGAAGGGCTAAGGGAGGACAGAGGCCCCTCCTGGAGATGGAAGGAGCCATGGATGCACTGTCAGCTGGGATCCTCACTCAACTGTCAGTAATTGGTCCCCAGGCCAAAAGGCCTGTGAGCCCGGACCAGCTTTGCGAGGCTGAGACTGAGGCACCTCTAGCAGAATTTAATCTCTAGGTGGGAAAGTTCTGCTCCTAGGAGCTGGGAAAATAAGATGACGAAGACTCTTCATGACCGAAAGACTTTGGAAATAGCAACGTTAGGTGGCTAATGGTTCAGAACAGGTTTTCCCAAGCCTTGCTACTTTGCCACGTAGATTATTTTGAGCTGAAAGCAATGGAGACCCTGTAGGCTCGCAGAAACTTCTGTCCCTCCCTTAACTACCTACAAGAATCTAAATCTGGGCCTTTCCCAAAATGAGAGTTATCATCAGAGATAAATTTTATGACCTACCTATAGGGCAGGGCAATCTTCTAGTTACTGAACATCTACCGTCCTACAAATGACCTTCCTCCCCTCTGAAGCCTGAGATGCTTGGTGCTATGTATATCTCATTTTAACTTTCTGTCTCTGAACCTTTCGCGTATGTGGGGTCTCAAACTCTCTCATGTATGTGGGGTTCCAGTACAAATGCTTGTAATTGGATTTCGTTACTTTCTCTTATTAATCTGTCTCATGTAGATTTAATTACATGAGAAGCTAGAAGAACCTAGAAGGGTAGAGTGAAATATCTTCCTCCTCTACATGACAAAGCAAGAGACAAAGCCTTGGACCGTGAATTCAATTCTATGATCCTGTGCGAGCTACCATGTTTGAATTTCATCACTATGAAATGAAATAAGATTCCTGTGCCTTTTACCTCTCATTAGAGTGCTTCTGAGGCTGTTCAGGAAAAGCTATCATCTTTATTATTTTATTAGTTTACAACATCCCAGGTTTTAGCCAAATAAAAATCTAACCCACTTTAAGTACACATTAGAAACAGTATGGTACAAAATTGGCTCTGCATCCCCATAAATGCGAGTTCCCAGATGGCAAGATTTTTGGTGAAATTGTCCAAAAGACCGAGTAACTGCCACATATTATAAGCACGTGTGTTCCCCTCCTTAGTTCACCCAACACTCTGCCCGTTAGGGATGAGCCAAGTCATCTCCTTTACAAAGAGCAGACTCCGTATACTTTCAGTTACACAAACAAATAGCAAAGCCAAGCGAAAGGAACAGCACCTCCCTCCTCCCTATCGAGCGGGGTTCTGTGTTTTATCACTTCTTCTGGAGGGTTGCAAAACTTCCACAAGGAATCCTCTCAGGTATTACTGTAATACTTTCAACAACAATAGAAAATTAACTCCAACAACACACTAGAGACTGTCAGAAACTTCATTACCAAAGGTGAAAATGAGGAGGGGTGGGCAGAAATACTCGTCAAGATGCACAGCGCATCAAGACTTCCTTTCTCCACAGGCAAGAGGGACTCTGGGTCCTCCCAAGAAACGTTGCGACTTTCTGTGCCCACATCCCCATCACTGATGGCACTGTACAGTCAGCAAAGGCATCGACCACTTCTCCATCCACGTGGGTCTTCGAGGCATCACCATGCCAGGGGACTGAAACAGGAGAATGAGTGCCCATAGGTGTGGCCCAGGCAGCTCATTCCTGTGCTCTGTCTCCAAATGATCATGTTATGTGAAGCCTGGGGTCAGGCCTGGCCCCTGGCCCAGGCTATTGAAACTAGCACCACTGCCATCAACCTGCTGCCGAGGGACCAGAACTGCCAAACCATTTGTGTTTGCTGAGAAAACTTTGCTCACAGGAGTTTTAGGCAGGCAATTTTCTGTATTTTCAGTTCACCTTTAAAGTGCATAGAGATAAATTCACAACAGCATTAGAAACCCATTTTACAAACCTTTCAGTGATCGGTGTTGAGACTGAAATCTCCAGGTAACATTAAATGTGACCAGAAGTGGGGCTTTTGCTCTCAATGCCAAAAAATCAAAGAAATTGCTTGTTACAAAGACTACCACACCTCTCCAATACCTAGAAATAGTAACAGAATACTGCTTGGGATTTCATTCCCAATAAAAGAGATCCAAGTCTACCAAACAGTACTTAATGTATGGACTGCCCAGCTTTAAGACTGGCAAGACTGTGAATTTCCCTTGCCGCTAACTGCTGCCAAATAAAGCCACTGATTCAACTACCTGTACCTACTCCTCTGGCACAAAGTGCCTAGTTGTTGGAACATTACATGGTGTGTAATGCTTTCCCCCAAAGTCACAACCCTCCAAGTTACAACCACTTAGAAAACTCAGGTCCCATCACTTTGGATACAGTGATGGGGCTTGCTACTTTGCCACCAGGTAATCCTCTCCCAGGTCTGAAGGTTTATAAGGCAGCATTTTGGCTGCCTGAGGATGTCTCCCACAGGTACACTTCCACAGAATGCCTCCATACTGGCAACCACCAATTAAAAAGCCTTGCTCCTCCCTGGAGAATGATGTAGTGGTGTCTGAAGTGAGGAGCCTGTCCAGACAAGTGCAGGCATGTTCAGATCTTCATGAGAGCAGTTCAGGTTCTTCTCCATAAAAGTGGTGACCGTGGTGACCACCGACTCAGTTCGTCACTGTACCCTTCCAGTGAGCTCCTTGGCATCTCTCATCCTTAATCTCCTCATCCAGAAACAATGGGTTAAGTCAGATGACAACCAAGGTGTTCAGTTCCACAACTCAAGATGTTCCATTATCAATTTAGCATTAATTTGCTTCTCAGATTAGTCCTTCCCCTAGAAAATCCCTCAGGATACAGGGCCCAGGTGAGATGGATACTGGGCTGGCAGATGTGGGGCCAGTTACACCTAACACAGGTGGTGAATAATAGATTGAGGGATAGACTGACCTACTGCACTATTTTTTCTGGGTCAGACTTGGCTTTCTTATCTTTATATATAGGGAGCAAGAGAAATCAAAGTATCAAAAATCTGCCCTGAAAAAAATACCTCCTCAAAAATGAATAAATAAATAAATCCACCCTTTAATATCTTCTAGGAGTCACTTATCTACATGACAAAAACCCAACTGACAGGTATTAAGGTTTACAGAGTACATGAATTCTCTTACAGTTTATTTATTTTCTCCTAGCTCTTTTAAGACATCTCTGTTTACGGGCAGAATGAGAAATTTTCATTTAAAAAAGTCTAACCTCTTTGAAAAATGTTATTTGCCAATAACTGAGAAAAGAGATGTTTCTGAGTTCTCACAACTAGTTACAGAGACTTCCACGTGACTTCTCGGAAAAACACTGTCTCCTGCTAAAACACAGGGCTGGGAATCGTGGGCTTCTTAGCACATGCTTCACCTTCACTTCCACTCACCACGAGTCTTAGGACAAGTCACAAGTCTGCTGGGCCTGCTTCCCACATCTGGAGAACAAGATGTTTAGGATGATCCCTCTACTTAATCTAAAAGCGACTGACAGGCACTGAAGTGGCTAGTAAATAAATGGCCCATGCCAAACCAACCCAGAGAGAAGGCTGATTTCCCCTTCTTTCTCTGGGAGTAAAAGAGTGCAAGGAAAATATTTTGTCCCTATATGGCAATTAAAACTCTTTATATAATGTTCAAAAAATAGCCTTGGTTGTTTTAAGGGCTTTTCTTGTAGAGTATGCAGCCTATATTTTAACGTATTGAGAAAGCTTTATCTTTATCATTAATCTCAGAGAAAATGGAGATGCTTTTTATTTTTCATACAGATGAGAAATACCAGACAACCCAGTTCTTGTAACAAAGCTTTGGCAGCAAGCTGCAGATCATTTTTCATGAAAGGGTGATAATGGAAAAAAGATGGAACATACAGTTTCCTATTTCTTTCTTCTCTTTCCTTTGCCCCTCAAGCACAGGGGACTCTAGGATTTAGTTTACAGACAGAACGCTTCTCCCACTTCGACAAAGAAGAAATTATTCATAAGCCTAAACTTCTTGGAAAACACATTCAAAGCACAAAACATTATTTTTTATTATTCCAGAGCCACAAAATAACTGTTTTTTCCTTTTTCATTCTAGAGTATGAACTGCTATGGTTCACTTTCCTCCCCAAAGTGTCTCAATGGTTCCATTTTTAATTATAAGATGTGCTCATTAATGATACCATTTAACTGAGAGTACGTATGTGTTGTTAGATAATGCTCTCTGAAGAAATTACATAATGGTCTAACTGTCCTAAACCCAGCCATTGCCCCTGATATTTCATCACAATCACACAACTATAACCCTCCAGCTCCTGCCAAGGTAGTTTTACTGGGCCATCGCCCAATACTACGATCCTTCTTTGCCAATCAATTAACCACCCGCATCGTCCAAAACTTGGTATCCTTGTCCTGATGCTTCCATCATTCAACACCTGTTCACATCAGTTCACCTTCTTAAACCATCACACACAATGTCCTGGGCCTCAAAGTGTGAAGCAGATCCAAGGAAGAGAATAAAAGCTAGACCTAAATGACCAATTTGCTTCCGAAACCAGGCCAAGCATGACATGCTTGTTCACCCAGTGGTAGAACACACTTAGGCCGCTTCTGCTTCCACAGGGAAAAGGAAGAGAGGAAAAGCAGTGCCTGCAGGGAAACTCAGATGTGGTGCAGAGTGAGAGCGTTTCGTTTCATTTCTGAATCTGCAAAATACAACGTGGGTCACCTTCCTTGGAAGACACGTCTGTTTGGCAGCCTGGGGAAACAGGCAGAGTTTGGAAAGTCCCATCCTTAAGAATAATTACATTTCACAGGAGTGCAAGGCTTAAAGGTCTTTGAGTTCACCGCCAATGCTTGTCCACAACCTAACACTTCCACTCTGTTCTTTATGTTCTGAAAGAGTGACAAGCCAGGCAGAACACATGTATCTTAATTTTAACAGAAGATCATGCAAACTTCCCTCCTTTCTCTTTTTTTTTAAACCAAAATGAGAGAAGTGATAGGAACAGCCCAGTGAAGTCTCAGACAGTATTATAAAATCAAATCCCTAAAGCTTGAATAAATTAGCAATTTTAAGAGTTTATTTTGTCATAGAGACATGTCAATGCAGCTGTCACTTACCAACTGTCCGGCTTTGGCTAAGTCACTTAACCAGCCTGTAAGTCAGTTTCCTCATCGGTAAAGAGGAAGAGCTAATACGTATAAAGCTCTCAGCAGTGTCTGCCACATAATAAATGTTCAATCAACAGTACCTTTTAGTTATGACCATAAAAATGATAGGTAAACCTAAGGCTGTGACTACACACATCACACCCATTTGTACCAATGCAGACTGACGATATGATGGGTTTTGCCCTTGTGGTGGGGAGGGGATAAAGGCTTTCCACTTTCAACCAGGACTCTCCCCAGCTCAGCCTTATGCAGAAGTCAGAGACGCAGGGACCTTCTTTCAAAACCAAAGCCCCCCTCTATGGCCTCCCAGCGGGGATTTCCAAAGAGTGTTGAGCAGATAGATGTCTCTATTACCATCCTCATATCTGGGCCACAGGAGCCAAGCACTCAGATCCCTCCGATCCTTGGGCTGGAAGCCACGCCTTCTAGACTGTTGACAGACAGGCTTCTTCGTATGAGCCTGTCTGTTCTTTAAGGCACTTACTCCTCTGAAAATGCATCCTAGAAATCAGACATTTTCAAGATACCCTCCCATCCCTGTCCCCCGAATATGTGAGCATCCTTTTGGAAAATCAAAACGGAAGTGAACGGACACGTGTTTCCACACTTCATCTGTGAGCAGTGGTAGCTGTGGGAAGCATCCCACTGTCCTGAGCACTTTCAGCTCCCACCAGCTGCATCTGATGTCTGATCGCAAAAGCCTCTAGTACTCTCCTTGGAGCCCAATTCTGAATGCTGTTTACAGTGGGGTTTTGTTTTTACTTATCAATATCAATTTGTTGTCCCACTTATTCATACATTCATTGACTGATTCTTGCGTATGCCCTGACCAGGGATCAAACCTTCGTATTGGGGCAGTGCTCTAACCAACTGAGCACCTGGTCAGGGCTGTTTACACTATTAGTGGCACGATATTCAGGACCCTCCTCCAAACACTGGCCACAGACCCAAGCCCCCTGGTGCAGCTTATCCCACCATTGCAATACCTTCTGGTGTCTCCACACCTGGGCCTGCCCTCTTGCTCCTTCTCAGAATCCTGAGGAAGCTGGGGAGAGTGATGTGCCTGCCCTGCCATTCCCAGGAGAAACCCCTCTGAAGCGCAGCACCCAAGCCATGTCACCTGGGACAGTACTTCATGTAGGAAGATATGCTGCTTACGGAAGAACATGCGAGCATCCTGTCATGCAAACAAACCCTGTGCTTTTGTTTGTTTTTTAATGTGTCAGATATAAGAGTATTTATGAATCTCAGACAACATTCTGAAGCAGCTGCTAAGAGATCCTGAAATGAACTTCCAAGTCCTGGCCAACCGCTGTTCCTTGCACTATTTATATTCCTAAAGCCATCAGCTATGTCTGATACGGCCGATCTTGAGGCCCTGCTTAATGGACTACAGAATCCAATGCCCACACACAGCAATCACTGGTTTTGATCTTTACCCGGCTTCACCTTGTCGTGTGAGAGGCCGTGTGCCTCTTTGGTGTCTGAGCCAAGATGGATGCCATCGCCTCACCATGGCCTCGCCTCGGGCCTCGTCACAAGAGCTGCATCACTTTCCCTTCACTCACCCTCTCACACTGATTACACCCAGCACATTTTAATCTTATCTTTCTCCCACACGTCCCACGTCTGTCTGTGGATGAGTCAGTGCGACTACTCCCCTGTCTGATGCTGGTCTGAAAACGAGGAACATTTCCCAAAGACCAAAACAAACAGGGGGAAAGATCAGAAAACAGAAAGAAGCCAAGCTAAACACAAATCCTCTGCACACAATGTGTGACTGGGACGAACACTCGGCGCCCCAATGCGCCTGAGCAGGTCCTTCATTACCCTGCTCAGTGCTCTTGTTCTGTACAGAAAGCTACACAGCCACGAGGCCCTGTCGGAGTCTAGAATACTCACGGGGGGCTAGGTCTCTGCTACATTTCAACAGACACAACCACAGCCTGGCTGTTCATCTTTTCCAACTCTTGTCTGGATTCTGAAGCCAAGATGGCATGAGAATTCTGATTTTTGACTCCTAGGCTGTCATCAGAGGAATTCCAAGCAGTGGTTCTCAAATTTCAACTTGCAGAAGTACCTGGAGGCCTTGTTACAACACAGATGGTGAGGTCCAGCGTTTCTGATTCAGTGTGTCTGGGGTGGGCCCAAGAATCTGCATTCCTAGCAGGTTCTGGATGTTCCTAGGTGATGCTGATCTGGAGCTCACTCTTACAGGGCCACAAACCGAGGCACCAGGCTACAGCAGACCCTCTGGGATAGCAGAGCAGGTTGCACAGAGAAAGAACACTAAGTTTGTGTCTCAGTTTTCAAGTCTTACGCAATGACTTGAAACAGCACCATCTATTCTAACAAATTCCTGAAAACTTCACAATAAGTTAACTGGGGTCCACTGGAGACTAGAAAAACAAGTGGGAGTTGGAAACTTTAAAAAACCACATTCATTTATAGGAAAGGAAGCACAGGAGGAGATCCTAGATAAACACAGCTTGCTAAGCAATGATGCCCTTGTCCTGGAGGCCAACTGTTCTTTTAGATCCCAATTGACGTGCTGCTTTTAATACGGAGCTTCTGCGGGGCAGACTCCACCTTGTAACCTTCCCACGGACAAGAAGGTGAAAACAGGCCTAAAAGTCAATACAAAAGTCGTGGATAACTTCCACAGCCAAGATCTCTCATTTTTCTAAGACAATGGTTCTCAATCCTAACTATCCACTGAAATCAGACGGGAGCTTTAAAAATATAGATGCCCAAGCCCTACACCTGGAGATTCTGACCTGACTGGCCTAGGATGGGACCCAGACACAAGTGTCTTTTTAAAGCTCCTTGGGTGATTCTCAAATGCAGTGAGGTTGAAAACCATGATGCAGGAAAAAGTCACAGAGAAAAAATAGGTGGATGGGAAAGAGAGAAGCAGCTTCCTTCAGAAAATGTCCAGGAAACATAAAAGGAAAGAGAAAAGAATGAGCGAGCAAATGGGAACAATAGGACAAGTAAAACTGAAATGTTTAGGCTGAGGTGGATCTAAGGATCAACCCGTCAGCTGTCCTGGGTTCAAACACCTGAAATGGCCAAAGACCTGGTACCAGTCCAAAGACCTAACAGGAAACCCTTTTTTAACAAGATGTGCTATTCTGTGTTTTGGTTTTTTGTTTTTTCAGAAGAGTTAATAACTAGGAACACAAGGCAAAGACCTGTAACTTCTCACAAACAAATCATCAACTTTGATGTCACGTACCAGAAAAAAACGATAAAATTTATCTCTGAACAAAATGAAATGTTTTTCTTTAAAGGGAAGGCAAGGGAAAAGACTGAAGAAGTAACTCTCAGAGCATGTGGTCAGCTATCCTCCCAGTAACCACACTGACAAATGAGTTTTCAAAGTTGTAAAGATCAGGTGATGCAGATGATAAAATCAAGATAGAGTCATTTTCTCCTCTCCCTTCATGAGTAGCACAGATGCATGAAGTAACAAGCTGGGGGGAAATGTTGGAAAGCTTTATGATCCTGTTAGGTCAGAATGACGAACACCAGAACAGACCACGGAATCTCAGGGCAGGTAACACGGACAGACAGGTGAGATTATTTCTGCTCACATAAACAAGATCAACACTGGGAGGCCAGAGAGAAAATTCCAGATGTATTTCCACTTTGTTAATAGCGAAAATTGATTCATCAATTCAAAGTTTCTTACTTGACTAGAAAACTATACTGTAGATAAATCTGCATCCTAAAAATGAGAATTTTTAGTAAAAGCATTCATCACTTTAAAGTCGACTTAGAAGACAGTTTTCACTAGCATAAGTTAGCTTGCCTAACTTAACACATGGTACTGTACTTACTCAGTACTAAACTGCCCACAAATTGACTCAGAGCTTTCCCTGATTTAATAAGACTAGAGGAATAAACCTCTCCCTTCCTCCCAAAGAACACACCAATTAAATGATGCCCATGATCAAGTGCCAAATTTCTCCTTGGCAACTGACGTGAAGGAGGAAAGGGCCCAAATGACCTAGACTTTCCGCCTGAAATAAGGATCTTTATGGAAAGGGAGGACATGAAATAGGGCTGATTTAGATAATTCAGTTCAGCAGAGGACATGCATTTATTCAAATAGAAAGTGGTAAGCTTATCTTTACTGGACAGGGTTGGAGATAGAAGGCCTGATCTAGGCCACTCATTTCAAGAAAAGTATACCAGCTCACCTAGGAAGTTCTCTCTCAGGAGCCGAAGAGCCCTCGTGTGCCAAAGCAAGCACACTCATACTCAAAGATAACTTTAAAATAATCAGGCTTACAACATTCTCACAGCCATTCTAGGCGCCTCGGGGTTACACAAATGATGCACCTGACCTAACTGATCATTATTGTTATAAAAATCAGAAGAATGCTGAGACTCAGTGTTTCCATTTTTACCTAAAGGAAATTACGTTGCTTAAAATTGAGTCCATGGACCACTATTTATTTGAATGATGGAGTATATTCATACATGGCAAATTAATCTGTTAAGGGAACTGTACTGCAAAATAATCAGTTAATAAAAGTATGCCTTCTCATTCTACCAAATGGAGGGGGAGGGCTGGGGGAGGGGGGGAGGTACCCAGTACAGACTGAGATACAAAAGTACGAGAGGTTGGAGTAACAAGTCCTTCGCTGGGAAAGGAATGCTGGTAGGAAGCCCCAGTGACAGCTCTGGTGTGAGGTAAAAACTCTGGAAGAGCTGCAGCAACACTGGGTTTTAAATTGGGTAGACTTTTTTAGGAATTTACCAACATGAAAAGTTCCGATGGAGAGATCTAGAGAAAGTATTTTATTTATAAAACCATTATGGTTATTATAGTGAGATTTTTTTCAAATAATTAAGTAAAATAAAAAATTTAGAAAGAGGAGAGGATGATGAGCAAGAGGTTTTGAACATCACTCAGCCAAAAATTATGTATCAAATATGGGGAACCACGGCAGTTGTCTAGATCATTTATGATGAAAGAAATATTTTCAAAATCAATTATTAGGACAATTCAGGGGGGATCAGTTTTAAGACTTGAATTATGTGAGTTAATGACTTAACTATCCACTTGATCTTTCTAATGTACTACCAATTTTCAAGAAGACATCTCACAAGCAATTATATTGGATATAATTGTATGCTCTCCTTAAATTTCAGGTTTACAACCAGATTTGTACCTTTAAAAGTCTACCGTGGCCATGGCCACCTTCTGCAACGGCCTCCAGCCTCTCCCCTCCCCTCCCCCACACCGTGGCTATATTCAGTTATCAGGCAGAACCGTTCTGCCTGCTCTGCATTTATCTTAGGGTTTCAGTCTATCTTCTGGACACAATCCAGACACTACTCACCTATCTTTACTATGAAACTGAGAGTTCTGAAATTTTTTCCAACACACACATGAGGTTAGTATTCTGCTAGCCACATTTTATCTCAGGGCACATGGGCTCTGCAACTCCTGCGGCCAATTAAAACCAGCATTTTAGGTCCTACTCATAGATAGTTTAACCTTGAAGACAAAAGCAGTAAGCTCTTCAACAGAAATAAACACTTCAACCTGGCCAGCAACTTACATTACGCAACATTTTCTGTTTCTGTCTTGGCAGTCTGCCTTAAACCCTAGTAACTGCATTGCAAAGAGTCAACCACTCACAAAATATTTTTAATACCTTTAATTATGAGATCTGATTCCACAGCCAAACTTCTGTCAGGAACTTCTTGTAAATACCGCCCCGCTCCCCCAGAAATCTGCTTTTCTTGGTGGTGGTGGTGTCTCCGTTCACCTATGGAAGCAGACACCCTGTTCTCCCAAGAGAGAATTTCTCAGAGATAATAGCCCAACCCAAAGGATTCCTACACACATGTCTCACTTGGACAGTTCTGAATAGTAGTACACTTTGTATCTGACCCATAGTAAACCACAGTCACCCAAGTCAGTGACCAAACAGAAGTGAATCCCCAAACCAACAGGTGTCTGCAAGAACTCTAAAGCCACTCCTCCAGCTCCCCACTAAAAGCCCACCACTGACTCCATGAAGGTACTAGTTCATGCAAAAATCAAGGGAAGGGGCCTGAGTCACGGGTCCAAGCCCACTCTCCCATCAACACACAGCGGGGTGCTAGTTACCCGAGTCAGCCACATTTGGAAGACAAGCATTCAAGACAGTGCTCCCAAAATTTAACTCGAGGGTTAGTGGTAATAGATGCAAAGAAAGTGGCACATAGTAGCAACTTTTAAAAAAGCAGCTATTTTCAAAAGGTATAAACTTCCAGTTATAAACAAGGCATGGGGATAAAATACACACCAGATGACTATAGTAAATAACACACATTACATGTTATAGTTAATACTACACATTTATATGTATTAGGGGAGTAAATCTTAAAAGTTCTCATCACACACACACACACACACACAATGGGTAACTGCAGTGATGGGTGTTAATTAGGAGCTGAGGGGACTCTAGAGAGACTCTGGATTAGCCTTACCACCATTGGAGGTAATGAATCTGACAGGGCTCCATCTTCTCGAGCCCCGACAGGAACAGGGAGGAGAGGATCCTGCTTCAACACCTCCTCCCGTGGAGGAGCCTGGAAGGCCGGCTGTTTTAGACCGAAGCTGTCGTCCAGACCACAAGGCCGTACTGTAAATCTCACAGCCCGTACTCCACAGGGCCTGTGAAGCAGGGGGTGTGAAGCCTCACCACCAGTTTCCCAAACTGGGAAAGAAGAAATTCAGTAAGGGAAGCGGAGAGGGAACCTAGGACAAGCCATGGCAGAAATGAGGGAGGGGAAGTTCCAATTGGGGAATCAAAGGGAACTCAGGCCTCCCTGCTTCCCCTCGCAGCAGGATAAAGAATGAAATTTAAGTTACCAGCAAGTTGTCTATGAATAACATTTTAATTCTAATCTAAAACTTTATTCTCTGTCTGCAACCCTGCCTGTCCCTCTCTTCTACCCCTGTGCTTCTGTATCCTAACATTGGCACAGCAAGTTACTATAAACGTAGGGGCTTCAAAAAACAAAAATTCATTCTCTCAGTGCTGGAAGCTGTAAGTCCCAACGGAAGGTTCTGGCAGAGCCATGCCCCTCCGTAGGCTCGGGGAGAGGATCCTGCCTGGCCTCCCCCGGTGCTCCTGGGCTGGGAACTGCATCGCTCCAGCCTTTGCCTCAGCCTTCACTCGGCCTCCGCCACATCCAGTGTCTTCCTCTCTTCTCTCAAGGAAACCAGTCACTGAATTTGGGGCCCACTTAGTCCAGTGTGGCCTCATCGTAATCTAACCAATTACCTCTGAAAGAGCCTATTTCCAAATGAGGTCTCATTCTAAGGTTCCAGGTAGACACGAATTTTGGAAGGGATACTTTACAACTCACTATAACTCCCAAATTAAAACCAAAACCAAAATACTGAGCAAAGTGGAGGAAAATGACAAATTATGGCATCACAGAAATGTAAAAAAATTCAAAGGTTATGATCTCCAGTGGATCCAGGGCTAAATCTGAGTTGGAAATGATGTCGTTTTTACCATTCTCTCAACCCATGGGAAACTGAAGTTTTGGAAAATATCAAAAGTCTCAATCAAAATAGCACTAAGAATATTACACTGATCCAGACACATCCTCTGAGATTTGGTATTAGGTATAGATGGACATTCACATACATCGTCAGAAGTGGAATAGCAACAAGATTAAAGGCAGGAGAGGAGATTTTTCAGTTAAAAGGGCTTTCATTGAACTATTTGGGGATGGGATATGAACATGAGTTTTAGAAGACCACGGTTTCCTTTAAAAAGTTACCTAAGGTTTTTAACTGCCCCTCTCTCTTCCAAGCTATCCTTTTATCATGACGACATATGTCTACACAGAAGCATAACATATTAGATCTTGATTGTTTTTAATCAAGGTACCACTTTAACTATATGGGGAAAAATACTTGAGATCAGCTTAAAATCTTGTATACTCCCTCTGCTGGCTCTGAATTTAAAATAAATTATCTATGGCATCAGGAACCAAGTTATTAATTTCTCTAAACACAAGGAAAAATATGACATGAATTCTCCCACACACACTGCAAACCCCCAATGGTATCTCTGTTGGATTTTTTTATGGATTCACTCCAGGGAAAAGCTAATGCAGTTCATCTGCTTGGGGCAGGGGTCACTTCCTGCATTGGCCTTGCCCTCAAACAGGGATGCCAGGAGCTTTCCTTGCTCTGTGTTCACCTCTCCACTGCAGGATTGGGGTGCATCTGGACATGCAGACCTGGTGAGCACCCAGGAGGTAACCTGGCATCTTCACCATAAGGGATTACCCAAGTAGCAAGTTACTGAGAGGATCTCAGCCCATGAGAGTGGTCCATTTCATTTTGTAATATTACTGCATACTCCTCAACTGCCGCACTACAAAGAGAAAAATCTCAAGATACAAGTCTCAAAAAAAAATCCGACTGAAGAGAAGACACACACTCTAAAAAAGCCCAGAGTACTCCCATCATATTAGGTTTTACCATCCCCTCAACCCACGGAAAACTGATGAAGCAATACATCACAACAGTCTATGGAACAATTAAGAATTTAAATTTTTTCCCTGGTTTGGCTCAGTGGATAGAGCGTTGGCCTGCGGACTGAAAGGTCCCAGGTTCAATTCCGGTCAAGGGCATGTTCCTTGGTTGCAGACACATCCCCAGTGGGGGGTGTGCAAGAGGCAGCTGATCTATGTTCCCAACTCTCTATCCCTCTCCCTTCCTCTCTGTAAAAAATCAATAAAAATATAACTTAAAAAAAGAATTTAAATTTTTTAAAAAATCTATGAATACCCGCTACTCCTTTTCCCAATTGGGGAAATTGTGATGCTGAGAAATAAGAGTTGTTTGTTCAAGAATAAAATGGTTAAAGGTACTGAGTTTGTCTATGGCAGTGATGTGATCAAAATTGGGGTCTTTTATCACAATCACCAGCCTAACCACCTGTTCAGAAAACTCTACCTTGAAAGAGCTACAGACTGGCCCCCTGAAAAGGTCCCTCTGGAAAAGACTGCTTGCTTTCTCTTCTTGCTTCATATGTGACAACTATTTTCCAATCCATGGACACAAACCTCCAGCACGTCTGAGACTGGTGCCCCCAAACACAGAACATTAGGCACAACTTAGTTCTACACAACAACTTGGCTCCTATAAGTGGATACATAAATGCGAGGTGGAACAATTCCATGGTGACTCTTTCTAGACAGTACATATTGATGCTGCATAAAGTGGGATACGCACATAGGTGACAGGTTAGATTTCAACTTTCTCTTAATGAAAGGTCATCCCAAGATCAGGTTTCCCTCCGTTTCTGTGATGGGTTGTGACTGGCACTGAACAAGTTTTTTCAGGGACGTCTAGAGTAAGAAATAAGACACTGTGAGAAATGCCTTAGATAGCAGAGCATCACTTCATAATCACACCACATAATATAGACATCAACACTAGGAGGGCTAAGACTTGGGCCACCTTCATAGTGACAAGTATCCAAAGACTCTAGCATGTGACATAACCTCACTCCTGAGTCACATCATCCCCTTTCAGTGTCAAACCCCAGAAAAGGCTATCCTCGTGGGCTGAGGACATGGTGATCCTAAAAGCAGCTCCAAGTATCAGAAACACTTATTTGTTTGGTAAATACATCGTGTGCTCTCTCAAGGCTCTTACACTGTACTTGGGAACATACAGGAGTCACAGAAAAATGACGAAGGAGATAGGGAGGAGTCAGGGGTGGGCCGGGTATGGTGGGGTGGATAAAGTAGGCCTTTTCAGCAAGGTGAGCTGAGAATGAAAAAAAGAGAAACACAGCCACTCTGTGTGAGCCGGCCTAGAGGAGGGGGAGGGGAGCAGATAGGAGCAAATGAAGTAAGACTTTGCAGAAATGGAGGCACTGGCACCAACAGCTGTGAAACCACAAAGGGTTAGCAGCAGGCATTACTGAACAGTGATGCTCTGGGCTCACGAGGACACTCTTAATTTGTTTCCTCACCTGTAAAATAGTTAGATGCTAAGACCTCCTTTAGTTCTGAATTTGAGGCAAGAACAGTTGCAGATGAGTTTGTTTGTATCAAGCCCCCTCCAAGGGGAGGTCAGTCCCACACCAGGCCCCATGAGACAGACTGGGGCTCCCAGATCAGCCCAGAACCCCAGATATGCTCTAATCTAGGTGAATCTGGGAAAGCCCAGCTTCTCCCAAACTGCAGCAGCCACATTACAGTGGCCTTGCATCTCCAAAGCAAGCTGAAAATAATGTGCAGAGAATTAAAGGCCAGCGTCAAGCCAGAGCTCAACGCCAACTTTGCCATTTGCAGAGCTGAACCACCAGGGAAAGCAGAAGTACACATGTGAGAAAAGGCATGAGGATGGGCAGTAAGGGCAAGTTCACGGAGCACTTATTTGCATGTTTATTTTCTGTCTTCCCCCAATAGACTGTGAACTCCTGTGAACTGAAACCTTATTTGTCTTGTGCTACTACTAGATCTCTGGGGCCAGAATGCCCTGCACACAGTATGCCTCTCACAAATATTTGCTGAATGAATGAAATGGCATGTGATGCAAATGGGTAAAAAGGGTTTCCTCTTCCTGATCTTTTACTCACTTCCTGTACCTCAGCTGTAATATCTGCTGATGCTCACCTGTATGTATGTCATCCCAAAGTACTTCTTTAGCAGCAAAAAGCCAAAGTGAGTCTTCAGGACCCCTCAATTTGTGATACAGGAGAAGGTGTGGAGAAAAATGAGGAGTCAAGAATAGGATCAAGGCTGTTCCCTACAGGTGAGATGAATGTGTATGAAAACAAAGTAAGTCCCATACTCTCTCCAGCTTCAGGAACAAACAATGGGTAAGTGGGATACCTCACCAGAAAGCACAAGCCTAAACAGTCTTATCTTTGCATTTTTCAATCAAGATCTTTGGCTCGATGGAGTCTGCTTAACTTCTCCAGAGCAAGTAAATGACTTTTTAGCGGGACAAGGCCTCTCCATTTATTTACCAAATAAAAATACCTTGCAGGTTTTAAGTAAGAATCACGAGTATTAAAAAGTTTAACTACAACATGTTCTTGTATGGTGTCATTCTCTTAAAATAGAACTCTCCTAAAAGCTCCTAAAAATAAGTCTGCATAGTTTCATATCATTTTCTAAGGAGATAAACATATCAAAACAAACACTTCACTTCTTTTTTAAAGAGTCTCTCTGCTACACAGAGCTCACAGATCAAAGTCCAGAAGGGCCAATTTCTTCACTTCATAGGTCGATGACACAGCTTTGAGAAAGAGGAAAACAGTCCCCCTCATGTATTGCTGCTGTAGGAAGAGGAAGTATATTAGTTGAGAATCACTGACGATGACAGTACTGCCAAAGGAAATTACAAAACAGCGTTCTGGCAACACGGGCGCAGCAGAAGACAGATTCCTTACACACTGCCATAACTGGCCCTTTGATGAGTTACTCCAAAGGTGACTGAGGTCAAAATTATGAGACAATATGGAATTATTATGACTTTGTCAGTTTGAAACTTTAAATATGTATTTTTTAAACATAAAAGTGCAGTTAAAATAACATTTTCTTAATACAGTATGTTGAAAAGGAACTGAATGCATTAATCTAAATAAACTGGAACAGTGGGTATATAAACAAGATTTATGTGGCAGGCCAGCCCTCATCACCTCGGGAAGACACTCTAAGAGTGCACATTATCCTACGGAGGAAGACCCGGTCTCCTGAAGAGCCACCCTCTGCAGCAGCAGCAGCCTACATTTGTGAAACTGGGGGAGCCGCCACAGAAACTCGTTGCTGCACAGTATCTCAGTGCCCTGGCCCACGGGCGATACAGGTGTGTGCGTGATGTAGGAGACAAGTGGTAGACAAGCCTTCCAAGGTAAACGCTGGAGGCCTAGAGGTCTGCCCAAGTCAGGAGGAACCGCTCTCAACAGTTCAATTATGGGTGCAGTGCAAGTAAGTTTAATGGGAATTACAGGAAATGTAACCTTTCCCCTTAACCACATCTGATTATTCATTTCTACTTTAATGCCTGAGGTAAGGGAACCTGTGAGATAGCTATCACCTTTCTCCCTGGTCAGCAGGTAGCTGACAAACCTAAGTTAACCAAGAACATCCTCTTTTTGTAAAATGCTATTTTTTTTTTTGCCACTTTTGTCACTTCATAGTTCCCAAATATGCATACTGATAGGCACTGGACAGCTCTATCAACATGATGCACTCCTCCGTCTCCATCAACATTCATCTTTTTCTGATGCTGAAATAATAACCACGACTAGATTGAGAGGCAAGTATGTTTTTCAAGAAAGCAAATGCTACTTGTGTTAAGGGTACACATTATTTAGTAAATGACCTTTTAAAAAGATCAATTTAAAGAGGAAAACCATGTGATTAAGAACAAAGATCTCTAGAACTGCGGCTACTAATTACCTCTGTACTAACTAGTTGTGTGATCTTAGAAAAGTCATTAACTTCAAGAATCAGGTTCTTCACCTATTAAATAAAGGGTTGAACTAGATCCACAAACCTCATCCTTGCTGTATATTAGAATCACCTGGGAAATTTCAAACCTCCCTCCCCTCCCTAAACAATAAACACTAATCCACCCACCAGCACAATTAAATCAGGTTCTCGGGTATGGATAGTTTTTAAAGGCTCTCAGGTGATTCTAAAATGCAACCAGGGCTTCAAACCACAGATTCGATTCTGATCTCCAAGGCCTCTTTCCTTTTGCAGGGTCATAATTCTGGTTCTAGGCTCTCATAATGTAATGGCCCAAAAAGCCACAAAAGAAGTAAGGCCTGGACCCTGCATACTGTGCCTACGTATACATGTCTAGGAGACATGAACCTGAATTCTAGACATTTCAGGGGTTAAAAACTCGAATACGTAACTCAGAATGAAAGTAATGTGGTTTAAATGCACACAGATGCCTCCAAAGACTAATCAGGATAGGATTCAACTCCTGAAACTTGGACCCATGAGTATGGGTCACAATCAGCTCCTGACCTCTCCCTTTTCCCTCATCTTCTGCCCCCACTAAACCACAGGCACAAATAGGGTTGGGCTAGTAGTAATCATCAGAATATGAAACCAGCCCGTCTCAAAGGGCCTTCGCCATCATCAAAGATCTGGAAGTTCTTGGATGGCTGCATCTTTTGATAAAGGTCATCTTACAAAAACTCTTTTAATGACATCACTATAGTCTTCAAGTATTAGTTACCACATAATACTCAGAAGTGGGACTGATGTAACCATTCACAGTAAAAATAATCATAAAATGTGTGCCTTCTATTCAACATATTAAGGCTTGAGAGTTTCAATTTATAATATTTCACAAAATTTTGGTTAAAGAGAAATAAGATAGCAGAGAAAGAAAAAAAGAACTATGAGACCAAAAAAATGTTTAGGACATAAAACCACCAAGTTTATGACTAGGCCCAAAATCTCCACTGCAAATTGTGCAAGCTATAATAAAAATAAAATTAGCAATTCATAGTTACTTTTGATAATACCACTTTCTCACATAATTATTTTTTTAAATCCAATGTTATCAAACTGTTATTTTTACCTATAAGCACAATTAGCATGAAATTACTTCTTAATGGTAAAATCATACGAAAGTTGAAAACCCTTCCTATGTTAACTAAGTTGAAAGTTAGCTAACTTGCAATTAACAGTATCTATGCGCCAAGTTCAAAACATGCAGGACTAAACTCCAAGTGTGAGAAATTTGAAAAATACTCCAAAACCCCAAATCTATCTTCTTAGATCCTGTAAACTCACCCCTTCCTGATACTGTACACTGAGATTAACCCTTGCTATCCACTAGAAATTTCAACTTTAAAAGGTATCACATTAGCACCGCTGTGAAACAGAACTCTCGGCTTTTCTCTAGAAAGCCTTCATATCACACAACTGGCACTCCTTTGCAAAGCAATAAAATTAAATCATAGGTAGCATTCATACTGTCAGCATTTGTTAAAGGAAATGAAACAGATTTGTGGAATAATATCAAAGCACACATTTTCCTCTTAAAGTTTGTTTAATCTAAACGAGGCCACCCCAATACTAGCCATAATTTTTTAAGAAACTTTACAAGGGTTTTATTTTTAAGCAAATTAAAACTCAATACACTAAATTATTTAGTTTTTCATATACAGCCTCCTCTCCAATGCTTCATTTCTCCACTACATGTTATTTTATACACCTATTGGAATTCAGGAAGATACAGGGCTCCCCAAAGACTATACAGAAAGGGACAGAAGGAGGAAGCAACTACCTCTTTAATTACAAAAAAAAAAAAAAAAAGACAGCAACTAATTGCAAATAGAAGCAACTGATAAGCAATTAGTATCTCCAAATGCCCAGAAGTCTCTTTTGCCTGGCACTGACACATTCACATCTTGGGGGAAGAGGCCAGGAGGAGCAAAGCAGCTGGGTATCAGCAAGGGCACAGGAGCTAATCTCTTTCGATGCCCAACTGCAGGAAGTCATTACATCATAGGCCTTTCCACACCTCTCTCCCTACCACGTGTCCAGTGCCCCCAAGAGGCTGAAAAGGAACAGTAGAGAGCCTCTCTTCAGGTTCACTTCTTGGCAGAAGCCATTACAGCCCAGCCCTGCCACCAAACCTCCTTTCCAAAGGCCTAAGTGAGGCACCGGGCCTCCAGGCCGCCACACCTGGACCCCACCTCAAACAAGGGCAGAGTCTAGGCCTCAGCCGGAGCAGCAGGTGCGGCCACACCGCGTTGAGATGGCAGAGCTGACTTCTTCCAGACCCCAGGGCATCTCAGGGGCTACTGGGGGCAGGTTGACCGAAAAGACCTCTCTGAGCAATAAAGGTGTTAGCAGAGAGCCCGCCAGGGAAATGTTTGCAACCGCTGGCTCTTCTAAGTGATACCTTCATGCCTGTTGGAAGTGAACACCCACAAGCCCAAAACTTGGACCCCAGGGTTCTCACCCAGCTAGTGACAACGCACCAAGCTCCTGGAAAACTCAAATCCAACTCCTCCTCCAGGCACCAGGTCCCAAACACAAGCCCACGTCCCCGCACTCCTCGTCGCACCCCCGCTACGCTGAATCCTCCGAAGTCGGCCTCGGACCTACCTGCTCCGCGCTGCCCGGGAATACAGCAAAAGCGCTCTCGTCCGTCTGTCCTCTCTGCAGTCCCCGGCCCCTTCTCAGAACCTGGCCATGCCCGAAACTTCCCAGGGAGCCTCCTTCCCCCCGGCCGCCTCAGGTACCCTTCCTTTGGGGTCACACAACACTCCTCCAAAGACCCACAGCCGAGGCTCTCTGCCAACCCCAGTCCCCAATGCCGGCAGGCGCGCTCGACGAAGCCGAGGGGCGTCCGGCGCTGCGCAGGAGGCCGGCGAGTTCCCCCACCCGCCCGAGGTAGGTACGCACCTTCCAGCCCGCAGAGCTGTTGCTGTCGCCCTTATCGTTGAAGTAGGGCACGCAGCGCACCATCCACTCGTAGATCTGGGACAGCGTGAGCCGCTGGTCCGGGGAGCTCTGGATGGCGCGGGTGATCAGGTCGGCGTAGGACAGGTTCCCCCAGGCGTTCCGCCGCGAGGAGCATTTCCTCGGCTGCCCGGAGCCCCCGGCCGCCCCCGGCTGCGGTGGCGGCAGTGGCTGCTGAGGCTGCAGCGGCGTCTGCGTCCCTCCGCTCAGCGCGCCCGCCGCGGGGGCTGGCCCAGACCCCGGGTCCTGCCCTCCGGGAGCTAGCAACCGAGCCGAGTCCTCCAGGAGCATCCCGGCTCCCAGCGTGCTGCTCCCGCCGCCGCCGATCGCCATGGCCGAGCCGGCCCTACCGCCGCCGTCCTCGTCGTCTTCATCGTCCTCCTCCTCGGGGATCATGGAATCGGCGGCCGCCTCCCCCGAGGGTTTGGCCGGGCTTCCCTGGAGCTCCGGCCTCTGCAGGGGCCACGTACAGGAGCGCGGTCGGCTCTGCGGCTCGAACTCCGGGTCCAGCTCCACTTCGAGCGGAGAGAGCGGGGCCGGGGAGGCCGGCGCCTCTGCCATCTTCGCCGCCCGCCCGCGGCTCGGGCTCTCGCGCTCCCTTCTCTGCCCGGGCGGGGTGCGACGGGGGAGGGACGGGGACGCTGCGAAGGCTCGGGCTCCCGGGCGCCGCCGCCGCTACTGCCGCCGCCTGGGGAAGTACGAGTGGAGAGAAAAGGGGAGTTGGTTACGCCGGTCTGCAGCCCAGTCCTCGGCGAGTCTTCGGCCGCCGCGCCGCTGCCCGACCGCACAGCGCCCGCCTTCCAGGAGCAGGCGGACTTGGAGACGTGCGTCCCGAACCTGGCGCAGCAGACGCCGCCCCCTGGCCAGGCCGCGGGGGAGACGCAGGCAAATCGACGGGCTCGCACCGGGCAGCACCCTCCCCCCGCCGCCGCCGCCAGCTCTGCAGGTCTCCGGGGCTAGGTGCTGGGCGGGGACGGGGGGGAGGGGCGCGGGCCGCGCCTTTAAAGCGGGTGGCGCGGGCGCGAGCGCAGCCCAGCCCCACTCGAGCCCGAGCTCGGGCGGGCGGGCGTGCGTTTGTTTATGTTTCGCTCGGGCCCGTTCAAGTGCTTCCCGCTGCGCCTTCGGCTCCTCTCCGCGTCCCCAGCCCTGCAAGCACCGCGCCCCCGTCAGCCCCCTCCTAGGGGTCGGGCCCGAGGCCGGGGACGGCGCGGGCAGCTCCCTTCTCCCCGCTGCGCCCGCGTGCCGCGAGGGCGAACGCGGGTCCGAGTGCAGACGGGCCCTTGTCACTTCCAGAGGAAAAGCAAATACGGGAAGAAGGGGGGCAAGCAGCGCGACGGGTGCTCGCAAAGGGTCGAGCTCAGCAGAAAGGGCTACTTTGGGGGTTTGTGCGGTTTATTTTCTCTCGAACGCTCTGTCCTCCACCCCTTTCCCAAGAAAGGACGGGGGGAGGGGGGCAAGTCAGAACATAAATCTTCCAACAGGTCGGGAGGCGCCAAGTCTCCCGCGTCGCAAGAAAACCCGGAGCAGCACGTTCATCACCTCCTTGCTCCCGCTGCTGCCATCTTGACAGTTTTCCCCCCTTCGCTCAAGTCCTTTAAAAACACTAGCGGGAGAGAAGAGGGGCGCGCAAACCGAGTCACGGGGAGGGAAAAGGGAAGCGCCTGGCCCAGCTCGGAAGCAGATCCGGAGTCACCGGGAAGGCGGCCGCCCCGCTGCACAGCTCCGGCGCCTACCTCGGTTCCACCCCTTCAGGGACGAGGGGAGAGGACGCACGATCCCGCGCGGGCCCGGGGCACGGCGAAGGGTCGCGCAACCTTGGCGAAGGAGAGGCGCTCCGGCCGCCGCCGCAGCCCGCCCGAGGAACCGCCTGTCCGCCTGCGCGCCGCCGCCTTCCACATTCCTCCTCTTCCCTTCCACGAGCAGGGCGGCCGCGGCGGCAGCACAAAGTTATAGACACACGCAGGGTGCCTCAACCTAGGCTGACGGCGGGCGGGTGGGTCTCCGCCCAGGGGGAGGGCTGGGCGGCGAGCCCGGGCGCGCTGCTGCCCGTGTGTGTCTGTGCGCTCGCGTGCGCGCCTGCGCGGCTCGGCTCCGCGGGGCTGCAGGCGTGGGTGTCCCGGCGCGCGCCGCGGGCCAGGACTCGGCGGGCTCCCGCAGCCTTCCCCGCGGGCTCCTCCTCCCCGCCCCGGAGCCTCAGCGACAACAAGGCGCGGAGCGGGCCCCGGAGAAGAAGGTAGAAGGAGCGCAGAGCCCCAAACGCTTCACTAGCGCAGCGGATGGGTATCCTTGCCTCCGGGCAGGACGCCTGGCACCCAGGGTCCCCGTCAAGAGCGTCCGTCCTCCGCGGGGCTCTGGGCACGCCCTGGTGTCCGATTCCCATTTAGAACCCGACACCAAGTAACACCCGAGATAAGATGGCAAGGGTTACCTCGGCGTGGAAATACTGACAAGTGAAGATGTTGGTCAAGCCTTCGGGACTTCGATAAGCTGATGCCCTCAGATTTGATCCGGCACCAAGAGGTTTGCACTGAATCTCTTACCCAGGACGCCGGACCGCAACCGTGTTTCACTTTTCATGGATTTCATGGCAAACAAGGGAAGAAGTGTAACTCAGGAAAAAAAAAAGGCAAATTATTCCCCCATTCCTAAACGCTAGAGCAGATTTTGAACAATTGTGAATGGGAAATAATTTGAATCTAGTTTGCAAATGACTGCAAACGTCTGTACGTTTTTTTTACTTTCCTTAAAAAAAAGACCTCTTTACAAGTCTTTTTCCAATTATCAGTGTCTAAATTCATCTGTGCACTAAGAACGCACTACACACTACTTGCACCCCAAAACTTAATTTTTTTTTCTTAAATCCTCCCTCTGGAGATAAGCGCCTAGAGCGCGCTCCGCAGCACCCCGTACACACAAACACACACACACCAAAAAAAAAAAAAGCCCATCCCAGCCTACGCCGAAGCCCGCCCACCCGGCCGACTCCGGCTCCGGGCTTCGCGCGGGGCCCGTCACTCAAGTGACGTAAGGCCCCGCCCCTGCACCAAGCTAGTTCGACGCGTACAAACAGATGATGTCATTGTATCCACGCGCGTGACCCCAGAGCTCCACACCGCGAAGCCATTCGCTGCGCCGCTTCCTCGTCAAGCCACGCCGCGCGCTGACTGGCCGCGGCCACCATTCTCTAGGTCCCAGACGCCCCCCTCGGTCCCCCACCCTCCAGCAAATAATAAACAATCGAGTAAAATTCTAAGCAGTGGTGGGAGGTAGGAGGGGAGAAACCAGAAGCCAGCCCTCCGCGTGCGGAGGGAAAGCTAACCGGTGGGGGACGTGAGAGGGCTGGAGTGGCAACGGGAGAGAAGGAGCAGACCTGGGGCGATGGGGCCCGCCGCGAAGCTCAGGCATCCGAGGAGGAAAGTTGGAGAGCACACAGCGGAGCACGCCTGGCATCACACGGCTGCCCCAGGGCCAGGGAGCACGGGCGCTCGGGGCTCGGGGGCGGCACGCGGCCAGCCGAGGGGGAGGAGCCTGCGCTGCGCCCGGACGGCGCGGGCGGAGTCGGCTGACACGTGCGGGAGGAGAGCGGGCGCGCGCCGCACTGGCTCGCCCGGAGCGCGCGGCACTGCCACCCGCGCGCGCTTGTTTACCGGTGCACGTGGGTGTTATTTTTAAAGGGAAGCGAGTGCTGGCTGCACGGGAGAGTGGCGGGAGCTTGGAGCCGCCGCTCTAGCTGGGGGACGCGGCGGGGCCCGCACCGCGGCTTCCCGATGGCGCTGTGTGCTGGCCATAGAGGCTGTCCCCACCGCGGGCTTCCGGCTCCGTCCGAGGCTTGGGCCGGGGAGCTGGGTAGCGCGTTCCGTGCCCTGTCCAAGCCTTGGCGCAGATTACGATTCCCGCCAGGGAACATTGTCTTCTCTAAGCCCGGGCTCCGCTCCCTGACTCACATTCCGGGAACAAAGCCACCTGCTTCTCTTCGACCTGGAAGCAGTGCCAGGCCAGCCTGCGCGGCCACCGGTTCAGGAGCCGATTTCACAGGCCCACGTGCTCGCTAGCACACAACACCCTGGCCGCAGGTGGACTCTCACCACCCTGCGTGGTTTGTGCCCTCGCTCTCTAGCTCTGAATGCCCATACGTGCCCGTCCGTCTCTCGGACTTACAGTTCTGTCCCTGTACAAATGCGCTTGCTACTTGGGGTTGTCTTCAGAAGCGGCATGCTGGAAAGGTGGCGTCTGACTACTTTCTGGGGCTGCTCCTCTGCGTGAGGCTCCACTCCTCTCACTGTGGGCCTGTCCGCTGAAAAGCCCCGAGTTTGCATTTGTTTTGTAGCCTGCTGGTGCGGACCCTGATGAAAAACAACTGTCAGCTTCAAGTGCCCATGCGGTGGGGGTTGGGTGGGGGGGGCTATATCACCTGGAATCTGTTGTCCAGTTCTGAGGATAACAGGGAGGCCTGGGCTTTGCACCGTGATACTGCATAAAATCCAAAGAACTCTCAGTGGCTTTGTTTCCAACACTTTAAACACCCTGTTAAATGTATCCACTCTTTTTCTTTAAATCTAAACCATCTTTTGTCATTAAAGCGAGGACGTAGAAAGAATGTGTTTACACTGGCTGGGCTCTTGGCAATTGGATTTTCACTGAAAAAAAACAAAAACGTGTCCATTTTTATGATTGCATATCCCAAGGGCATTCCAAAAAAATGAAAGAGTTCAAGGTTGACACTCTTGGTAAGGAATGGGGGTGAGGGGCATAACACAGGCATTTCTCTCCAAGAGCTTAGTCTTAGTTGGAGGGAATAAGACATACAGTATTAAAAAGTTCAGTATTTCAAGAGTTAGAAACAGTACAAGACAAATACAAGAGTCATATTGTATTGGGCAAGTTTCAAATGAGTGGAGGTTCAAAACGCCAAATGGCAGTGGCTATGAATGTTCACCTTGGTAAATGCGCATCTGACCCAAAGAACTTACGGTTGTAATTTGGCCCTATGGCAAACCTTTGAAAACTCAGAGGTTGCTCTCTTTTATCCTAAAATTGCTTTGATCTTAAAGACCTCCTTGGTCCTTTTCCAAACCCCTAAACTTTTCCCCTGCCGCCCCCACCCCCCCTCAACGTTTTTAATATATGAAAGCTGAGTAAGTTAAGGTTGTTGGTCAAGAAGTAATGCCATCATGACCTTTGAGGTAGAATTTCTGGTCGAAACTTCCCCCTCTTTCTTTTTATACCCTGTTTATTTCTACAAATTAAGGTGGTAATTGTCCAGTCTGTTTTGTAAATTCAGTTACTGGAGGAACACAAACTTTTTTTTTTTATGTTTCACCTAAACAAGCTGAGCAGATTCCAGAGCCCAAATACTAGGGACTCAGCAAAGTGTTCGTTTAACCCTTTGGGTTGCCTTTTATCTCTGTCTCAGCAATGAAGACAGGACACACAAATACATTATAAGCCTCCAGACAAATACAGGGTGAGACAAAAGAAGACTTACAGTTGTTTGTCTGGAAAGTGATACAGTAATTATATATATAAAAGGCTAATACGCAAAATGTCCTCTCGGGAGTTCGATTGGCAGACTGGGAGTTCGATCACTCGTTATGATGTGTGCTGACCACCAGAGGGTGGCACAGAATGAAGGAAGGCTCCAGCCAGCAACCAGAAGGCCCTGATTGGCCTTGATGGCTGGCCAGGCCTGGTGACGCTACCCATGCACAAATTTTGTGCATTGAGCCTCTAGTCAATCCTATATAATAAAGCCTAATATGCAAATTGTCCCCTCGACCACTCATTATGATGTGTGTTGACCACTAGGGGGCAGCACAGAACATGGCTGGCATCGGTGACACAATGCTGGCAATGGGCAGCAGTGGAGGCACTGCCAGCCCTGATGGGCCCCGACAAGAACGGGACCATGGTGGGATGGTGAAGCAGATGAGCAGGGCGGTGCCAGGCCAAGGCGGGTGCAAGTGGGACCCATTCACTTTGCAGATGGTGATGAGCGGCAGGGGATGGGGCCGCGCTGCCTGGCTCCCCGGGGTTGAGGGAACAGGATGGGGGCCCAATGACTCAGGTGAAGGGGTGAGCTCAGGGGCCCAGGTGCTACCCAGGGCCCAGAGGTCAGATAAGACCTGCCCTTCCACACCAGATGCTCACGCTTTGATCGCTGGCCAGGCCTAGGGACTGCACCCATGTACAAATTTTGTGCACTGGGCCTCTAGTAATATAAGAATAAACTGTTTCACATACTACTATAGACCTACTTATGCCCCACCCTGTATGTCACTGAGATGGAAAGTAGGATCCCTAATATTCATGTCTAGCTGCTCCTCTTCCTTTGACACTCTTATTAGTCCCTCCCTTTGATTCTCTAATTCTCAGCAAACTATTTACGTGTAAAACATTTACTGAACATTATGTACCAAAGAGCTTGAGCTTTGGCTTCCCTTCCAGACAGTTTTCATCACCATCCTCTCCAAGATTACCTGGGGCCCTTTTCTCTTCCTCTTTGCCTCCTTTAGGCATGACATACCTGGGCAGACCCCTATGGGAAAAGAAGAAATTTCACTCTACCCTTCTAGGTTCTCTCAGATGGTCTAATAATTAAATCTACATGAGACAGATCAACAACAGAAAATGACAAAATTGAGTTACATACATACATACTAGTATGTATGGAAAGTTACATACATCCATATGTATGGGAGCCCCACATATATGAGAAGTTAAGAGGCAGGGAAAATGAGGTATATATGGCATCTTGCCCATCTTAGATCAGCTGAATTGGAATCTTTGTGTTGAGTCTAGCATTGATATATTTTTTTAATGTTGGCCAGATAAATTGAAGGCAATGGAGGTTGAGAACACTGAGCTAGAGGTCTCTCTTCTGCACTTTCCAGTGTTTGTGCTCAGCTATAACTAACTGGGTCCTGCTTAAGAAAGATGATAGAGCCATAAGAAAAACCTACACACAAAGGGACAGACACCATACACTTCACCTCTCACTTTATCCGTAAACAACCTAACCTAACAGGAACCATGCCTCTGGTTCTACAAGGTTTTGCCCTGCAGCACACAGTGAGTGGGCAGACACAGGATTTGAAATGAAGCTTGTCAAAATCCATGGTGTGTGCTCCTCCCCCAGCCCTGTACTGTCTTTCCAACCGTATTTCTTTATATGGCCATTTGGCCTAGAAACACTGGAGTGCTGAAGCCAGACAAGCACATATAACCCCAAGCACTAATCCAACCAGCCGAAAGCTGGTAGGTGTCTGGCCAAATCTGCCCCATCTGATTGGTTTGTGCTCTCTTGCATGCTTTTAAGATTTTTTTTAAGTCAATTGCCAACATTTTAAAAGAAGACTTCACCTAAAAGTCAGATTTCTAACACTTCTTGAAAAATTAGAGGAACCAGTAACACACCATAACCATGTGGCCACAATTAGCTAGTATGTGGTCTCCAGTTCACCTCCTCATCCCCAGGTCCTCTTCCCTCATCTGTGTACCCTGACTAACCTCTAGGCATTTGAACTTGGCTGCCCAAACTGTGTCTTCTATCTCTACAGTGGCATGCTAGAGTTGGCTCATTGCAGTTCCTGAGAAGCAACTGTGTGCCTGGCTAGCATGGCTCAGTGATTGAGTATTGACCTATGAACCAGGAGGTCATAGTTCGATTTCCATGCTGGGCACATGCCTGGGTTGCTGGCTCAGTCCCCAGTGAGGGGCGTGCAGGAGGCAGCTGATCAATGATTCCCTCTAATCATTGATGTTTCTCTCTCTCTCTCCCTTCCTCTCTGTAATCAATAAAGATATATATTTTTTAAAAAGCAACTGTGAGCATCTCTTCTAAACTCTTGGTTCAGGGAATCAAATTGATAGCTTGAGATGGACCATTATAAGAGTATTTACCCTACAGACATTGGCAAATGCCAACAATCAAGTCTTCTTCTTTATTTTTTTTTCTTTCTGACAGTCAGTTGGCCAGCACACCATTGCCCTTTCTCTACTCAGCCACAGTCTGGTGTTCTAAGGATGAAGATTTGTTCTGAAGGGAATAGAAACACTTGAGAAACTATAACTCAGTTCTGCTTAGCAGTTGATTATACACGATCCAATCTTGTTGTTAAAGTACTTCAATTTAATACAGTGGAGTTAGATATTCAGAACACACCTCATGATGAAAACGAAAGCGACATAATATATTTTACTTTAAAAAAAAATCGTGGAGCTGGCAAAAACCACAAAGACCAAAACCAAAATTAAGGTGGGGCCCTTGGGGATTGAGCAAGCTCCTAGAAAATCCAGCAAACTACAGTGGCCTGAAGCTTCCATGGCAACAGGTGTGCAGGGGCTGAGAGACAGAAGAGGGAACCGCCCCGCCCCCCCAGGGCTGTCCAAGATCTTGAGCATAATAAGAACCTCTCTCGGTGTAACCTGGTGCAGCCACTATGGAAACTGTGTGGAGTATTCTACCGTATAACCCAGCACTCTCACTTCTGGGTCTATATCCAAACGGAAGAAAACAACTATCGCAACAAGCCATCTGCACTTCCATGTTCACTGCTCACAATAGTCAACACATGGAAGCAATCCAAGTACACTGAGGGCTGAGTGCATAAAGAAAATGTGGCAGCCATGGGATATTATACAGCCACAAAAAAGAAGGGAATCCTGCCATTTGTGACAAGATGAATGAAACTTGAGGGCATTATGCTAAGTGAAACGTCAGACAAAGACAAACACTATGTGATCTCGCTTATTGGAATCTTTAAAAAAGCCCTCACAGAAGCAGAGCCTGGGGAAAATGGGAACAGGCCAGTCAAAGGGTACAATCTTGCAGCTATAAGACACCTGAGTTCTGGGGATCTAAGGTACAGCGTGGCGGCCATGGTTGATAAAACGCAGTGCATATCTAACGTTACTGAAAGAGTAGATCTAAAACGTTCTCACCACACACATACAGAAAGAGGCTGCTATGTGCGGTGACCAGCCTTATTTTGGTAATCATTTCACTATACATGTATATTGAATCATCACATTGTACACTGTCAACTTACACAATGTTATATGCCAAGCATATCTTAATACAGCTGGGGAAAAAATCATACAAAATAATATATATATATACTCTAATAAAAGAGTAATATGCAAAATAACCATCACTCTGAGACACCTAAGCCACGCCCGCCATCCAATCAGAGCAACTGTATGCAAATTAACCCATCAAAGATGGCGGTTAATTTGCATACACAAGAGAGCAAAGACTAAAGACAGCATAGGAGGAAGCCAAGTGCTGCAGAAGGAAGCCAAACAGTGGAGAAGGGAACAGAGCCGAGGCAGTGGAGATGGTGAAGAAGGGAGGGAGAAGTGGGGGGGGGGGGGGGGGGGGGGGGGGGGGGGCAGGGAGGCATGGAGTCGAGGCCGCAGAGACAGGAGTTGAGGCAGCAGAGACGGGAGCTGAGGCGGCCTTCGCTCCCTTCTCTGCTTCACTCTGGCTCAGGAAGCCCTATTTTTGCAGGAATCTTCCTGCAACGGGCTACTAGTATATATGTGTATATATATATATATATATATATATAGAGAGAGAGAGAGAGAGAGAGAGAGATCCTCTCCCATAAAACTGGGACTCCAATGAGCCAAAGTAAAGATAAATGTGAAATTGACCAGCTATGCAGAAGGGGGCAAACACCCCCCCCCCCAAAAAAAATGTATGCCTGTCTTGATCCCGTGACTAGATAGAGGAATAAAAATCTCCCTTGGAAGTTCATAACTATATTGTGGTCTACATATAAGATTGTGACCCAAATTTAGGACACCCTGGGATTAAAAAAGCTTAATGAGTCCAAGTGTGGAGTGCTCCAAACAACTGGCAGAAGCAACCACAAACTCCTTGGAGGACTCTCCTGAACCTGGTCCCCAAGGGTGTCCTCAGATAAAGTTTCAGGAGCAGATGTTCATGATAGGAAACACAACACAAACAAGAAAGCAAGGCTTCCTAGGAGCAGATGGAAACAAAAAGTAAGGTTAGCTTTATAATATACAGGAAAGTTGTTAAAGAGTAAATCCTAAGGGAATTCTTTTCCTTTCTTACCTTTTTCTTTTTATTGTATCCATATGAGAAGACGGATGCCAGCCGAACCTACTGTGGTCATCATTTCACAATATCTGTACGTGGACTTATGCAGTGATGCTTATTATTTCTACAGTGGGGGTGGGAAGGAAGTAAATTCAGATACACAAAGATTTGGAGTATTTAATAGAAAATAGTGTGCTTAAAATATATCAAATAAAATAGCAGCTTGAAAATACAAGCAAGGAACAAGAGGCTATAAAAAAAAATCTGAGTTGGTTTGAAATCAAAGTACTTCTTATTTGTTTTTTTGTTTTGTTTTGTTTTGTTTTGTTTTGTTTTTCTTCCCAACAAGATTCTAGGCCCTTGAAGACACAGGACCAGGTTATTGCTTGCCAGTTGAAGGAAGTGCTCAGCTCTTCTCCTGAAAGCAGCAGGAAGCATGGAGTTGCTGACTACGTTTTGAAAATCCTATTGTAAGATCTGACAGGTTACTTCCAAGGGACAGGAGACCTGAAGGCAGAATCAATGCAATGCTGCTGGCTGACTGGCCTGCAGCAGGTGGCACCCAGCTTTGTGGGGGGCCCATCTACTCTATTTCTCCTCTTAGGAAAACTTGTGAAGTGAGCACGTGCCCCAAAATGTCCAGTAATTGGAATCCTAAATACAAATTACTTTTAAAACATTGATATGGTACTTAAAAGCCAGCGAGGCCATTGGGAACCATTCGCTATCCTTCGGAATATATTGCATCTCCCTGGTGCAGTTTGGCTTGTCCACTGAGGTGTAAGGTTTGCTGGAGTAGTTGCTACTAGAGCCCCCACAAGGTGTGTTTTAGGGCTCATTGCCTCTCCACATTTATGCCTGGAGATGGGATAAACTTGAAACAGGAAGATGACAGAGGAAAAGTGTGAAAGTTGGGCAAATTTTGCAAGCCTGATGGAAACAGTTTAAAATTCTTTTAAAAAATATATTTCTTATTGATTTTCTACAGAGAGGAAGGGAGAGGGGGAGAGAGTTAGAAACATCAATGAGAGAGAAACATCAACCCCCACTGGGGAATGTGCCCGCAACCAAGGTGCATGCCCTTGATTGGAATCAAACCTGGGACCTTCCAGTCCACAGGCCGACGTTCTATCCACAGAACCAAACCAGTCAGGGCCAGTTTAAAATTCTTAAGCTAGTTAGAGGCCTGTGCATGTGTTACTGCAAACCCCGGTGTAGAAAAGCACCACAGTCACTGTGAAGGGGGGGGGGGAGTGGTGTTTGAGTTTGCATGTATTCGTTAGCAATGCTTCCAACATCATAAAAGAAAGTTTCTCCTTTGTTGGATGCACTTCTCTGTCAGTTCAGGTTCTGGTGGAGCCCTTTCGGGTGACCTATCAGAACAGGGGTCCTGGTGGTATTCGTGGGACCTACTTTGTGAGCCCCCACTCAGAGATGGCGTTCAAGGAGCCTGGCCTGAGAGCACCCAGCTCCCCACAGAGGAGGAATTCTGGGTGGTGGTTCCATCTACTCTTCCCAGAAGGTAGCTCTTCTCTGTGTGCTGGAGAGGGCTCCTCTCTCCTTTCCCCACGCTCTGGGAGCTCACATTTCCTAATACCATTTCTGTGCCTTCGTAGGGGCTACGTGTGCTCACTTCTGCAGAGACAGCTGATGCCACCATAATGGTAGCAAAATTGCTGAGATATGTGTGAGGAAGAAGTGTGCAGGCCTCCAAACCGGAGTTACTATATGAAAGGACAACGTCTGAACTTCACACATTTATGCAGCATTTAGTCGGTCCTTTTGCAATTCCACTTTGCAAATGTAGAGTTTGAAGGCTTTTCTTGCACTTAAAATGACCTTTATATATTCTGTATTTTGGAAACAAGTAATGAAGCCAAATGAATAATTTCATAAAAGAATATAATTCCTGGGGTACCTGTCCTGTTTAGGGAACTAGCCAAACCCAGTTGCTTTTGGTCAGGCCTTCTTATTTGCTATGGAGCATGGAACTCCTGGTGGAGTTTGTAGAATTTTGCCAACCACTAAAAGACTGGGTTAGAGCTGGGCCTTTTTTTCTTTTCTTTTGTTGTGCCATGAAATTACATATTGAAGAAAGGATGGGTTGCTGTGACAACCAACTGGAAGGGTTGTGCCCGACATGGAGCTTAGAAGCAAGAGAGATGGTGGCCACACAGGCTGACCTTTCTCCAGTAGACAGGCTGAGGAGAGGAGTGCCCAGTACAAGGGAAGGTGACATCACCAGCCTCAGAAACCACTGACAGCCGTGCCCCAGACCTGACAACTCTCTGGGCTCAGTGGTAAGAGTAAGTTTCCTCACTCACTGAACAGAGCATTAGACCTGATATGGGGAAATCACAGGCAAAAGAATTCCATGAGGCCCAGTCTAAAAAGAGGGGCATTTTGACCTATTTCTTCCCACAAACTCAATATTATCAATAAATGATTATTTTGAAACTAAAACTAACTAATCTCCAAGTGAACAATTAGAATTGAATTATTTTCTCAAAAGTATAAGAACTATTTTGTCTATACACGTTTTAAGTTAGTAACCTCCCACTTTTCACAGTTGCAATCCATTAATACTGAAATTGGGCCAGGTCAAAAGTCACATGTCATTCTTGTTTAACTTCTGGATTCAAGAAATACTCAGCCTTGGCCACTGCGGCTCAGTTGGTTGGAGCATCATCCTATACACCAAAAGGTGGCAGTTTTGATTCCTTGTCAGAGCACATACCCAGGTTATAGGTTCGATCCCCAGTCGTGGTGCCTATATGAGGCAACTAATCGATGTTTCTCTCTCAGATTAATGTTTCCTCTCTCTCTCACACCCTGGGGTGTCCTTCCTCATCACAATCCTCCTCTCTTCCCCTAAAAGCAGTCACTCCTAACTTTTGTGGCAATCATTCCTTTGCTTTTTTTTTTTTCCACCTATGTTTGCATCCCTAAAGACTATAATTTCCTTTTGCCTGTTTTTTATCTTCATATGAATGGAATCTTCTCTGGCATATGTGATCTTCTCTGTGTGTTCTCTTGCTTCTCTCTCTATTTCTCTTTTTTAATTTGTTTTTATTGATTTCAGAGAGGAAAGAAGAGGGAGAGAGAGATAGAAACATCAATGATGAGAGAGAATCATTGATTGGCTGCCTCCTGCACACCCCCTTCTGGGGATCCAACCTGCAACCTGGGCTTATGCCTTTGACTGGAATTGAACCTGGGACCTTTCAGTCCGAAGGCTGACACTCTACCCACTGAGCAAAACCAGCTCTCTTGCTTCTCTCTTGCTTCTCTCTTGATACTGTGTTTGTGAGATGCGCCCATGTTGCTGTGTGCTGCTGTACTCCATTTTTGTTGCCACATAATAGTCCATTGCATTAATAGTCATCTATAATGTAGATGTAACTGCATGTATATCTAACATTGATGGCTAATTGAGTTGTTTCCACTTTAGGGCAATTGTGAACACTTTTCTGAACATTCCCAGGCATGTATGCATGAGCTTAGTATCGATTTAGTAGAGGAATTTCTGGGTCACAAACATGTTCAACTTCCATGCCCCAAACTCCCGCCCACTTTCCAAAGTGTGCCCAGGCTACACCCTCCCCAGCACAGCAGGGATGGCTCCTTGTCCACATCCTCACTAGCATTTGAAATCAATTGGACTATTTACGTCATTTTATTTTCTTCTTGTAGCAATGATGAATTCAAACAATTTAGGTTAAGTTAAGATTTACTGGGCACCTGCTGGGAGCTTTTCTATACATTCAATCATCACGAAGCCTCAGCAGCTCTATAAAGGAGATGATGTTGTCTGCATTTCATAACTAAGGAGGTTTCCCAGGTGAGGCCCTGACAGAGCTGGGACTTGAACCCAGGTCCAGCCAACTGCAGAGACCATTGTTCTGTCCCCATTACTACATCATCTCCATCTTCATCTCTGTTTACCCTCATTGTCATCTGGAACACAGCTGGCTGGGTAGATGGTATGTTGCCCATGGCCCACCGAAGGCCCTCCGAGGGGGCCAGGCCCTGGTGCTAACCTCCCCACACACCGTGCTTCTGCGAACAGAAGTCACCGCCTGAAGGAACATTATAGGAGGTGACGCCGCACTAACCCAGCAGAACCACGTCTCTCGTTATAAAGGATCCGTGTAACCTCTTTTAACAAGTTTCTTCCGTCTCACTTAATGCCCACAAACCCACCTCCTTTTCTTTCAGTGTTAACCTGAGTCCTTTTGCAATGGGATCCTCCCCCTGCCCCAGACTCTGAGCTAATTGAGGACAAAGATTTTGTCTTAATCCATTTTTCAAAAGTCGTATGTTGTGCGGAGGTGTCAGCCAAAGGGAACAAAGTTTCAGTTGTGCAAGATGAATAACTTCAGGAGGTCTCCTCTACAACACAGGGCTTGGAGTTAACGATATGGTACATTTAAAATATTGCTGAGAGGGTAGCTCTTAGGTTAAATGTTCTTATCGCAAAGGAAAAATCATTCTCATTAAAAAAAGAAGGACAGAAAAAAGAAAAAAGAAATACATTTTTAGAGGTAATGGGTGGTCTTGATTACGGTAATAGTCTCAGGGGTATATACTTATCTCTCAACTCATCAGGTTGTGTGCAGTGACTATGGACAGCTTTGTGTATGTCAATCATACCTTAATAAAATTGTTAAAATAAAATAAGCAAACAAAAGAAAAAAACTGTATGTTGAACACCACGAGGGATGACGGTGAGAGAGAGCACACCCCAGGCCACCTGACCTTCCCAGGTTTCTTCAGTTTCCTCTTCTAGAAAGTGGAAAGGGCCAGGCCACAGTATCTCAGAGGCCCTTTGTACTAGCACTGTGACTGCATTCATTTCTTCAGCAGAGCACTTACCTAACACCTCCTGTTTGCACTCTTTTACAAACAAAACTTCTGGCCCATATCATTGACACTCAGATAAAATGCCAAAGAGCCATTTGTTTTCCCTTCCTGACTGGTTTGTGGGCATTTGTGACTTCTTCGTGGTGCACCTATTTTTAACTATTGGATTTAGTTATTTTTTAAACAAGGGCCATCTTTGCTGTTTCCCTACTAGATTGGAGCTCTTTGAGGCCAGGGTTGTGTCTAATTTGTCTTTGTATCTCTAGCACTTAGTGGGCACTCAATTCATGGAGAAAGAAGGGAGGGAGGCAAGGAAGAAGGAGAAGGTGGGAGGGAGAGAAGATGGACTGATCTTTGGAATCTTCCCATGCCCATGATAGCACTCAATGCAGAGAATGTAGATATTAAAGCCATAGTTCCTGCCTGAGGAAGGTGCCATTAGTAGCAGGCTCTGACCTTTTACTGAGTCAGCAAAGCATCAGAGCTATACAAAATTGCATTACTTTTATTGAAGCCTTTTGCAGGTACCTAATATAATCATGGCTTGATAAAGGATGCCAAGTCCTCCTGAGTACAAAGGAGAAGAGAGAAATCTAATATAATAAAAGAGAAACATGCAAATGTGACTGTTACCACCAGCCAATCAGAGCGGCTGTATGCAAATTAACCCAGCCAAGATGGAGGCCAACAGCCAATCAGAGCGGCTGTATGCAAATTAACCCAGCCAAGATGGAGGCCAACAGCCACGGAACTAGAGCAAATCAAAGGGTTCTGTTGCAACTGCCTGCCTATGCTGGCAGTTGGAAGTGGCACCAGGGCACCAGGGC
>PVJC01007825.1:0-50238 GCA_004026665.1 Murina feae
TGTAACCAAGGCAGCAATGGGAAAGCAGGAGGCCTGAGGCCTGACTTGGTCCCCAGGGCCTGGCGATCCCGGTTCTGAGATACCAGCAATCTCAGAGCAAGGGCAGGGCCGCCAGAACTCCCTGTCATCCCACCCACACGCCTCACCAGGCTGGGCCAGATGGGGGCAGGGAAGCTGGCCACCTTCAGTTGCCATGGAGACGGGGTTGTCAGGAAAGCACGGAGCTGGGAGGGCAGGGAGGGAGGGAGGAGGAAATAGAGGCTAGGTGGGGAGGGAGGAAATGGGAACCTACATGGGAGAAACCTAGCGATTCGATGCTGGGTGTCTTTTCCAGATCACTGTGGCCTCCTGGGCCCGTCCAAGTCTCTGCCGCCACAGCAGCCCCAGCCCCAGCCCGCGATGGTGAACAGCCTCCCCAAGTCCCTCCTTCCCCACCCGCTCCACCCTTCCCATCCCAGGCTACCATTTCCCAGTGGGCAAATCTAAGAGGCATCTCATTTGCAAGATTCCCCCACATCTGCACCCCAGAGGCCCCTGACAAATAAGATGCATCGGAAGCCCAGGCCCCGTGAGCAGTCGCTTCTCCCACCCGCCTGGCCCTTCCATCCTCCCCGTCAGCACCCCCCAGGACTCAGCCCCGGGAAGGGAGGGGTGCGTGGAGGAGACAAGAGGCTCTGTCGCCCCTCCCTGGATCGGGGGCCTGAGGACCCCTCCCTGCCTGGAGAGTGAAGAAACCCCTGCTCAGCTGCCAATCAGCTGCCAGCTCTCGAGATCTGTACACTATTCACTCTGTGCTTAGGGATCTTAAAGCTGCACAGATCTACATTGCCCTAGCACACTTGCCCTCCCCATGCCTCGATTTCCCCTCCCACTCCCACCCACCAGTTCTCCCTCCGGGCTCCTGTGTCCACAGCTGATGGCAGCACTGAGCCTGCGGGAGGCCATGAAGCAGGGCCAGTCCTCTGGGAGGCCAGGTAATGGGGGTGTCCTCTCTCTCTCTCTCTCTCTCTCTCTCTCTCTCTCTCTCTCTCTCTCGGGGTCCCCACACTCCCCTGCCTTGAGAAGGGCGATCCGGCCCCACAGAAGGAGAGTTAGCTGCCTTCCAGGGTCTCATGCTGGCCCTGGTCACTGCACTCCCTGTGCTGTCCCTCATTCTCACCTGCCAACCCGCTAAGGCAGGCAGTTGAGGAGACTGAGGTGCCAGAGGTGAAATGCTTTGCCTGAACTGAGATCACAGGGAAGCAGAGCCGCTGTGGTCCCTGGTCAGGTGAGGGGCGCCACAGGTGGCCTACTCCGCCAGGAGGTCCCCCTCCAAAGGGCCCCGCAGCCTCTGATCCTATTCCTGTCATTATTGCCACCGCTGTCCAGAGACTTTCCCCTAAGGTCATTGCCCACAGGCCTGTGACCCCACAGCCTGGACGTCAGAGAGGGACCTTGGCCAGCACTTTCTGTTTGAAAGTGGCCCTGGGAGGGGCAGCCTCCTCCTGCCCAAGGTCAGACAGCTACCCTGAGGCACACGCTCCGTGGTCGGTAAACCTCCATGACCTTGAGGGGTTCTGACTTTTGGAACAGCCCAATGTCCTTTGGAGCCAAGCCTGGCAAATGGGTTGGGAGGTCAAGTCAGCTAACACCTGGGTCATGAAGCAAGGCAACCTGGTGAGGGGGGCTTTGCACCGGGACTGCAGTGCTGGCTCCGAGGACACCCTCAGATGAGCTCCAAGGCTGCTGCAGTCTTCCAGCCGAGGTTTCCCTCCATGCCCCTCTCCCTCCGCTATGACTGATGGTCCTCTCTTTCCCCCCCCAGAGCTGTGTGCACCAGCCCAAGTGGTGAGCAGTCCTCCATCCCCCCACGCCCTAGGGGTATCACTAGGAAGTTGGCAGGTTGGGGTGGAGTGCCTGGGAGGGCCAGGAAATGCCCCTAATTCAGAGGAAAAGGGCCCAGAGCTGACTCCCTTTCTATGGGCACAGTGGTCCTGAGGGTGCTTCTCAGAGCTACTGGGGCGGGCCTTGCCACCGCTCCTCCTCACCCCATTCTCTGAGAGCTTGGCCTGTGGGGTGCCTCCTTCCAGGCAAAGGAGCAATTGTAATCATTCCAGCTGCTCCCAGAAAGAGGTTCAGTGAGGGGCAGTGAGGAGCCAGTAGTCCCCCTCAGCACCCCCCAGTGATGCTCTGCCCTCCCTCGCACTCACCTGTCACCCCCTTGGCCCACACAGCCCTCTCTGTCTTAGGGGCCAGGCTCTGCGGAGCAATGTGAAGAGGACATCTACCTGGAGTGTGAGCCCAGTCCAGGTGAACACCTCCCTGCTGCCCGGATCCATCTGCTGAGGCCCCAGCTCCTGACTCCATTTTCTTCCCTCATCTTCTCACCACCCCGCCGACACACATTTGCCTCGGACACACACATGGACACACACGCTTCCACCTTCGGTGCAGGCTGACCCCCACGGTGGCCACCAGGGAGGGGACCCCGCAGAGCAGCACCGTGTGTGGGCTCCCAGCGGCTGCAGCCGGTTGGAAGGCTTCCCAGAAAGGCCGCTGCAGTTAGAAGCAGCAGGCCCCGCGCTGCCAGCCCCTCCCGGGCCGGCCTGCGTGGTTTCCTCGCCTGTTCCCAGCCCAGCAGGGCCTGCCCTCTCTTTCAGTCCCAGCCTGGCCTCAGACTCTGCGCTCCCAAGTCCTGATGCCCCCAGCCCCTCTGCCAAGGACATCATCGGCAGTGCACAGGTGAATGCCCCGGGGTGTGTACGTGTGCATGCCTGTATGTGTGTGTACATGTGTGTATGCCTTTGTGTATGTGTGTGTGCATGCATGCATGTGTACATGTGCCTGTGTGTGTATGTGGGGGGAGAGGGAGAGAGGAGAGGGAGAGAGAGAGAGAGAGAGAGAGAGAGAGAGAGAGAGAGAGAGAGATGTACTCAGGCTTCCCTAGCCCTGGCCCTGGGATCTCTGGGTCGCCTGGGCCTTTCTTTTTGAAGGAAGTAAAGACCCTGAGCTCTGTTTCCCAACTCTCTCCCCGCAGGCCCCCCATGGCCCCCCAGGAAGCTCAGGGTGTAAGAGGCTGGTGCTCTGGGGGAAGTGAGCTGTGAGGGAGGGGAGTCTCAGGGTGGGACCTCAGACCCAGAGAAACCAAGTCTCTTCTGACCAGACCTCCTATGTCCCAGGGAGCAGCGAACGCCACCTCCGAAGGCGAGTATAGGCATCTTCAGTGAGAACCCAGGAGTCCCGCCCCGGCCCATCCCAGCCGCAGCCCCGCACACCCCACTTTGCTGAGGGGGTCCCGGCAGTTCTACCCCCAGTTGAGAGCAGGCCCGAGGGGACCCCCTTGGCCATTTTCCAGGGTCTGCATCAAAGCAGGAGGCCCCCAGTGTGTACCTCTAGATCACCCCTGATTGGAGGCCACTCATGGCCTACCTCGTGCGTCCTACCACAGCCCAAGAGAGGAGAGGAGGGGTGGCACACTGGGTGCCCTGCTTTGGGTTTCAGCCCTGTGCACACACCCCTGCAACCTCCCCCACGCCTGCAGCTGCTCCAAGCCTCCTTTGTCTAACCCCTCCCAGCCCAGCCCTGTAATCTGCTCCCAGCAGGAAGGAGCGCCTCTCTTTCCGCTGCAGCCCCCACCGGAAGGACCTCAGCTGCGGAGGTGAGGAGGGGCTGGGAGAGGGCGGGCGGAGGCCTGCAAGGAACCCCTCTGAGCCCGTGTCCACCATTGCAAGGAACACCGGGCCGGCGATCTTTGTTCAGCTTGCACAGTCTGGGAGGCAGCTGTGAACACAAATCACTGCCAGCGGGGTTTTCTGCTCCCCACTCCCATCCAGTGCCCCAACACACACATCTCAGCGTGTGTGAGTGCATGTGTGTGTACGTGTGTGTGCACAGGATGGCAGCCTGCTGGGTCAGCCGTGGTACTCAGGGAACTGTGCCCGTCACACTGTCGAGAGTGCCCTGCTCCGATGCCAAAAGGTGGGCAAATGCAGAGCCCCCCTGAGCCTTCTCAGAAACCCCTTCTGCTCCTGGGCTGCGGCTGGCTGAGCAGGGAGGGACCGCACGCAGGGAGAGGGCTGGGGCATGGCCATCGAGGGTCAGGGCTGCAGGTGGACAGCTGGAAGGCGAGGCTGACAGACAGGTCTCCTCCCCAGGACGGGGCCTTCACTGTGCGCCCCAGCTCGGGATCTCGTGGCTCCCAGCCCCTCACCCTGGCAGTGCTGCTGCATGGCCGAGTCTTCAACATTCCCATCCGGTGCCTGGATGGTGGGCGCCACTATGCCCTGGGCCGGGAGGGCAGGAGCCACGAGGAGGTGGGTGCTGGAGGAGGCAGGGGACCAAATGGCAACGAGGCCACAGCAGAGAAGTACCCTGGCCCAGCCAGGAGTATCTGCCTGGGGCAAACCCACATTCTATATTTTTCTGTGGTGGGTGGAAATGACAATGGCCAGTGACTTGAACCCCTTCCCAGAGACCCACCTCCCTCTGGGGGAGGCACTTCCTCCTGCTTGTCTCAGTCTGCACCGGGCCCAGGTCGGGTAGGGAACCAGCTGGGAGGAGGCAGGGCTCAGGTAGTCCAGACTCTCAACTGGTGCCCAGCACTTGCGGACTAGAGGCAGCCACCCGCCGTTCGCATGCGGGAGGACAGGGCCAGGTCCCCAGAGTTCCTGCCATCTGGCCTTGGAAATACGATTTGGCCAGCACGTGCCCATGTGTAGTCACAGGAGCATTGCGCAAGGCCTGGAACTGGGTGGCAAAATGGCAGCGGGGCCTCATGAGACAAACGGGAAGGAACGTGCTTTTTAAAATGTCAACAAGCCCCCTCCCCAGAGGCCAGCAGTTCCCTCTGGGGCCAGCATGAGACCCCAGGGCCTCACTGGTGCCTTGCCTCTCCGTGCAGCGCTTCTCCTCCGTGGCTGCCATGGTCCAGCACTACATGCAGCACCCCCTGCCCCTCGTGGACAGACACAGCGGCAGCTGCCATCTCACCTGTCTGCTCTTCCCCACCAAGTTCTGACACCCAGAGGACACCCACACCCACCTCTGGCCCCATCTGTTGCTCCTTGCCCCATCCATCTGTCCACTTGGGTTGTCTCCCTCTCTCCACCCCTCCAGGCCCTCCTCATCCCTCGTCCCAGTCTCTGCAGGCCCAGATGAGAGGCACTGGGAAAGGTTTCCCAGAATCCGAAAGGGTCCCGAGACCCCCATGCCATGCTCACCCAGAGCCTGGCCCTGGGCTCTCTGCTGCCTCTCCCAGGCTGGGAGGCAGGGTCAGGCAGGCCCCTAGTCCCAGCGCCCGGGAACGGCCATGTCCAGCGTGTTACTAGGGCCTCCCAAACTGCTCTGGATGAAGGCCTGCTCTGGGACCCTGAGCCTCTCAGGGACAGCCGGGCACTGCTGCCACACGAAGAATCCTCTCGCATGCTTTTGGGGGCTTAACACAGGGCTGGCATCTGGGAGGGACTTGGTTGTCCTGCACTATTTTGCTCTCCATAAATATTTGTTGAGCCCTAGCTGGTTTGGCTCAGTGGATAGAGCCTCGGCCTGCGTGGGGACCAACGGGTTTGATTCTGTTCAAGGGCTCATGCCCAGGGTGCAGGCTCCATTCCCAGTAGGGGGCGTGCAGGAGGCAGCTAATCAATGATTCTCGTCATCGATGTTTCCATCTCTCTCTCCCTTCCTCTCGGAAATCAATAAAAATGTATTTAAAATAATTATAATAAATATTTGTTGAATAAATTCTTGAATTTGCTGAGCGAAGCAGAGGTGGCCTCCGTGAGGTTCCGAGGTTCTCAAGTGTCCCAGGACACAGAGTAGGCCTGGGAGCGACGGAGCAGGGGTGGCCAGCCCCCACTTCTGCGCACTGACTGGGCCGTTGCCCTGAGATCAGCGGTTCTCAACCTTGGCTGCGCGTTAGAATCACCTGGGAATCTTTTTTAAAATCCTGATTTCTGGGCTTCGTCCTCGGGAAATTCTGTTTCGGGGCCACAACATTAGTAACAAAGAAACAGAATTGCCGGAGGACGAGGCCCAGAAATCAGGATTTTAAAAAAGATTCCCAGGTGATTCTAACGCGCAGCCAAGGTTGAGAACCGCTGCCTTGGATGGTCTGTGTGGAGGAGGAGGGAGGCCAGCCCCAGGGCCGCTGGTTTTGTTGAGCTTTGTTTGGTGGTGGGAGAGGGAGGGCGCGAGGCGCAGTGAGGTCTCTGCCACTCCATGATCGATCAGCGTGGATTCAGTCCGTGCCCACCACCCGCTTACCGCAGGGGGACAGGCGGGCTGGGCTCCGCGGTGGCGCTCGGCGGCCCCGGGGCTCGGGGCTCCGGGAAAGGCGGCGGCGGGGCGGGGGCGCGCGCGCCTGGCGCGCAGCCGGGGAACACCGGGTGCCGGAAGCGCCATGTGACTGTGACTCCGCAGAAACAAAGGGCGCTCAGAGCCGCCCCGCGCTCGGCCTGGCTCCTCGGCCCGCGCCCTCTGCCCACTGCGGCCCGCCCTCGCCTCCCGACGGACACTGGGCGCGGGGGGCGCGGGACGCCCCGAAAGCCCGGGGCCCGGAGCGCGAGAGCCCCGGGGAGCGCGGGCGGGGACGCGCGCGCGTTCCTGGGGCGCGCAGCGGAGGGGCGGGCGGGCGGGCAGGGCGATGTCGGGCCGGGCCTGGCCCGCAGGGCGAGGGAGGTGCAGCGGGGTCACCCCCGGCTCCTGCAAGTCGCCCGGAGGATTTCTGTGACGCGAGGCCCTCCCGGGTGTCCCAGGGTTCGGGGGTTGAGCGAGGCTTTCCGCCTGAAGCGACAGGGCTGTCCAGGGCCTGCTGGGCAGTCAGTCCTCTAGCTCCTCTCTTCCAAATAAGGTGGCGAATTCGGCTCACGAACTGCCACTTTCAAGTCACAGCCCGGGCACCGGGAGGAGGGGCAGGATGGGGCAGAGGACACAGAGCCGGGAGGGGATTCGCAGCTCCGGGCTGTGCCCCAAGCAGGGTGGAGAAGAGACGCCCCAGACAGCCTCCCTCCTGCAGCTTTCTCACCCCCACTGCCCTGGCTCTATAGGTCCTGGTGGGAGTGGCCTCTCGCTACACTTTCCCCAGCCTCACCCAGGCGGGGTGGCCCTCCAGGACCCATTTGGTCCCAGCTTGGAGACTAACTTGAAGGAACTAGCCTCCATGTCTTCCCTCCTTGGGGAACAAGAGAGAGGGAGCAGTCCAGGCAGTGGGGACAGTGGGGACCTTGAATGCGAAAAAGAGCGTGGTCTGGAGAGTGACAACCTGGCCCCTGCCTCCTCAGTCTGCAGTCCTGTGCTCAGATGTCCCCTTTTCCCGGGAGCCTTCGTGGCTCCCCCAGTCTGGGCGCAGGCACTTCCGTCTCGCCCTGGCCACGGCCTTTTCATTTCCAGGAAAGGACCAGCTATGCCTCCTGCTCTCACTACCGTGTACCCAGGGCCTGGGGAATATGGCAGGTGCCAAATATCGGTGGAGCCACAGAACAGGTCAAGTGTGCTCTAGGTTCCTTTAAAGCTGATAGCATTCCTTGATTGGGGTTTTCTTCGTAAGAGAAATGTCAGCGCCAGTGCTGCAGTAGAAGTTTCTGTGATGCCGGGAGCATTCTCCGTCCACATCCACACAGTGGCCACAAGAGGTTACCAAGCACTTGAAATGTGACTAGTGTGACGGAGGAAGTGAATTTTTAATAATAATGTAATTAATCCAAATAACCACATATGGTTTGTGCTGTCCTGTTTTTTCCAAGTGTGTTGCCTTCCCAAGTGTGAGGGGCAGTGGTGGGTGAGAAAGCTGCAGAAGTTGGGGTGTGGGGGGAAGGTCTGAGGGAGCCTGGGAGGCCTCCTTAATGAGTGTGGGCACAGGGGACTCATCGATGCTTGAGGGCAATACAGAGGCAGGGAGGACAGTTAGCAACTGCAGATAGCTCTGTGATTCAGGTGAGAGACGACACCCCTTGATTTGTTTGCCGTGCCAGTGTCCCTCCAAACACCTCATTCCCATTTCCTCTCACCCTGCAGGCCAAACTCTAGAAAATTCTAAGCAGGGTCACCAACTGGGAGATCAAGTGTTGGACTTGGTGAAGTAACCCATATGTTACTCAGAGTGGTTACCTATCTCCATGGGCTGGGAAGGGTTGGTAGGGCTGGGAAGAGCCGAGGAAGCATGTAGCAGGATGGCCATCAAGCCATGGTTACCTACCCTGGGAAGACCACACCTGCTGGGGCCACAGTGTACTCAAAGCAACCCTGTAGCAAGCTTTCAACTTTGATTTCTGAAGAGACAGCCTGACCTTGGGAAAAACCTGGGCCCTGGAGTCCAGAGGACCCAAGCTTGAATCTGCCTCAGTCACTCACTGCTCGCCTGCGCTTAACCTCTGTTCTTCACTTTTAAATGGGGCTAATCATATCTATTTCTTAGAGTTGTTGTGAGACTGAGACAAGATGTGTAGGAGATGTACTTAGTCTAACTCGGAGCCGGAGATATATATAGTGGAACCAAATGATTCGTACCCAATAATAATGCTAACTGCAAACGGGCCAAGCCTGGCGCTGGTCAGGGCTCCTCCTGACTTGGGCTTCCCCAACACAACACACATGTACACGTGACCTTGAGGTATCACAGGCGCTGTGATTATTGTTTTGTTTGTCCGCCTGATTTCCCCATTCCCCTCTTCCTGGGAGCACCACCCACTTCTCCCACCATCGGACCAGGCATGGGACCTAGTTCTGGCTAAGACCAAAGCAGGGCCGATCGAAGCCTTTGAGATGGACTGATTCATGCTGAGAGAGAGAGGCCCCGTTTCCAAACCTGAGTTTGGGCTGCAAACGGCCACCTTCTTCACCACGTGGACAGAGCCTGTGTGCAGAGGTCAGGCAGAGACCAGGGGAAAGATAGTCTTGGAGACACTGAGTGCTGCCCCAAAGGTCCCGGCTTTTGCTACTGGACTCCTCCCAGCAGTGCGAGCTAGAAATTTCTTTTCTGGTCTAAACTAGTGGGAGCATGGCCTCTGCTATTTTTAAAGAAGACATCTGCTTGGTACAGGCACTTATGTCCTTGAAGTTTGGGGCCATTAAAGGAGTTACCTGAAGCACAGAGCTAGTGGTGGAACCAGAATTCAGACTTCTCTGGCTGGCTCTAAACCCGCCATAAACTACACCACACATCATTCACTAGTACTTATTGAGTGCATGCTCTGTGCCAAGCACCAAACTAGCATCTCATTCCTCCTCCACACTAATGAGGGCTGCCCTCCTTCTCTCCATTCCCACTCTCTGAGGACTCGGGATGTTAGAAAAGCAGCCCTTCGCCACTGGGATAGGGCCTACTCACTGTCTTCCCAGAATCCATCAGTACTCCCGGAGTCCTCCTCACGTGCCAAGGATCTGAGAGGAGCCGGTCAGCTGCTCGCCTACCTACCTACCACGGTCTGCTCAACAGGGAGTAAGTCCTAGCTCTGGCCCAGGGCTCCTGGGCAGAGATCCTGCCTGCACTCCACTGGGAGCAATGATGATCCTGCTGGCCTGATGGCCATTATATTTACGGACACACTGAGGTCATTTTAAGATTGCTTTTGACAGCCCTGGCTGGGTAGCTCTGCTGGTTAGAGCATTGTCCCCTTGTCCCCATACCCCAAGAAATGGGTGCCTTCTCCAGTCAGAGCACATACAAGAATCAACGAATGAATGCATAAATAAGTGGAACAACAAATCTCTCTCTCTCTCTCTCTCTCTCTCTCTCTCTCTCTCTCTCTCTTTCTCTCTCTCTCTCTCTTTCTCTCTCTCCCCTCTCCCTCTCCTTCTCCCCTTCTCTCTAAAATCAACCAATCAGTAAAGAATAAAACAAAATAGCTTTTGATCTAAATTCTCCCAGATATTCCTTTCTTTCCTTTGCAAATCTGGTTGAGCAGAAAAAGGGGTGTTGGGAGCAGGACTTGGGATCACGGTTTCCAAATCTGGTTCTCAGAACAAGCATGGGCCAAGATGATGATGTTGCCAGTCCATGACAAAAACAGAAAAATACCACCTGAGGAGTGAGTTTTTCCTGAAGCAAAGGACCATTCTTTAAAGGGAAATCAAATTCCCGCCTCCTTTTTTGGTATTAATATATACTTTCTTTCAGGCCACTTGATTTTGCTGGGCCTCATCATTAAAATGGGGTGGGCCCCGGCCGGTGTTGCTTAATGGTTAGAGCATTGGTCGACGATCCCCACCAAAATGGTTGCTGGTTCAATTCCCGATAAAGGGTATATACCTGGGTTGCAAGTTTGATCCCCACCCCCTGATTGGGGCACATGCAGGAGGCAACCAATCAATGTGTCTCTCTACATGGATGTTTCTCTCTCTTTCCCTTCTCCCCTCCCTTCCACTCTTTGTAAAACTCAATGGAAAAAAATATCCTTGTATGAGGATTAAGAAACAAATAAACAAACAAAATGGCATGGGGGGCAGGGTGGTGGCCTATAAAATCTCAAGGGCCTTTCCAGTTCCAATACTCCAAGATCCTCAGGGCCCTGGGCCAAGGACGCTGTTGCCTGGGGTTGTGTCTCAGCTGGCCTGCCTCCCCCTCAATCTCTATCTCCAACCCCACCTCCCTCCCCCAACACACACACACACACACACACACACACACACACACACACACACACTCTCCGCTCTGCTCGGTCCCACAAGGCTGGCCCTCAGCGGAACTCCCCTGCGTATTCCTGTGAAAGAGCGCCCCGTCCATCCGCAGTATACTCTGGATCAAATGATAACCCAGGGGGACAGTTTACAAAAGGCAAATGTGGGTTTTGAATTGCCTGATGCTCGTCATGAGACAGTGAGTGGAGCAAGCCCAGCCGCCAAGCAGGCCTGGAAGTTAGAAGGACAGACGTCAGAGACCAGGAACAAAAACGCGGAAGGAACACCAGCGTGAGGGCTGGGTAGAGGGAGATCATCAAAAGGAATGGAAGTTCTGGCCACAGAATGATATAGACTCTTCCGGCATCTGAGCTGGGAGCCGGGCCTGTCTCCTCGGGTTATAAATGAGGAAAGTGAGGCTGGGGAGAGCAGAGGAGTCTGTGATGGGGTGGGGGTTACGTACACTTTTTTTCTCTAGCACCCCCTCAGCTGGGGCTAAGGTCTGGAGATGGAAAGGAATTGAGGGAGACTTGTGCTCAGGTGAGACCAGAGCACAAAGTTGGGGCTGACCCAGGGCCCGGGGCCCAGGCCCCGCCATGAGCCTTGTGTCCCTGCTCCCCAGCCTCGCATTCCGCTCTGGCCTCTTTTCTGGTCTCCTTTCCTTTGCCCACAGCCCTCAGCATCTTACAGACAGGAGCCCCAGTGGCTTGAGCAGGAGCCTGGCGGAGAGCACAGGCCAGAGAATGAGGAGGGCCGATGGATGCTCTCCAGAGAGCGGGAAATTCACACGCCTTGTGAAGAAGCTGTGGGAAGAGGGGAGATGGAGGGACTGTCATTGCGCTTACACTTAGAACAGATGTCTCTCCCCCACGCACACACGTGTGCAGCCTGAGGGGATCCGGGGACAGAGGAGGTGCCAGGCAGCTCTCATGGACGCTAGCAACCTCAGGGGAGAAAACAGAACCGGGAGTCCGTCTGCTTCCCACGGCACCCTTGGGGCTGGGGTGGCATTGAGCATTTCTCAGCCAACGCTGCTCCCCTCACGCAGCCGGTGAACAGTGCTGGGACCTGGAGCCCTGCCTCCGGGGACCTGTCACATTCAACCCAGAGATGTGTCAGTAATAAATCAGGCGCGTGAAAAAGGCCTCAGTGGAAGTCTCCCATACACTTCCTGCCCGTGTCTGCAGCATCTGCGGCTGTTGGTCGAGGTTCATGTTTAAAGCGGTGAGGTGAGGGGCCAGAGAGGAACCAGCTCCAAAGTCCCCAAATCAGCCTGGGAGACCCCACCAAATGAGGAAGCTTCTGGCAAGGAGACCTTGGGCAGCGGGACTCAGCCGGGCCTGCCCTTGATCACCCAGGCTGTTTGCTGCCTGGGAAGCTGGAAGCTGAGGCAGCTGGGTGACCTGGAAATGGGGTGCCCAGGCTTGACTGTTTCTCCTTGACTCCCTCTCCCTGAGAGCAAAAGGCAAGGCCAAGAAGCTCCTGGGAGCCTCCTGCTGAATTCCCAGGGCCTGGGAGCCAGCTCTGCAGCTGATGCAAGGCCAGGGCTGCGTGAGCTCAGCCTGGCTCCAGCAGTCAGAGCTTCTTGCATTGCACTGCACCCTAGAAGACACACCTGTTCCTTCCCCTCTGCCTGGGCTTTCCTGGGTCTCTTGCTCTGTTGCTTCTGGAGACACAGCAGGGACGCCTAGGGTTCTGAGCGCAAATGCTGCTCGGAGCTGGGGTGGCACCGGCATTTCCCAGTCAACCCCTCTCCTCTGCACACAGCCTGTAAGCAGTGCTGGGACCTGGAGCCCTGCCTCCGGGGACCTGTCCAGTGGAAATGTAGGGCCTGGGCACCCCCTTCTCTGAGGCTCCGTCCATGCAAGCTTATTTCTTTCTTTTTAAAAAATATATTTTTAAATTGATTTCAGAGAGGAAGGGAGAGGGAGAGAGAGATAGAAACATCAATGATGAGAGAGACTTATTGCTCGGTTGCCTCCTGTACATCTCACAAGCCTGTACCCTGGGCATGTACAGGAATCGAACCGTGACCTCCTGGCTCATAGGTCAATGCTCAACCGCTGAGCCAAGCTGGTCAGGCCTCATTTCCTCTTTGGGAAGTGGTCAGACTATCTAGCCCACTAGAAAGGTGGGCCTTCCCCACCGGCCCTCACTTCTCACTCTGGGTGCCCAGGCCCAAGGCGGGAATGTCAAGGCCCTACCACCTTCTCGAGGACCTCGAGGCATCGTTGGCTCAGAATGAGGCTCCGTTCAGCTTCTACTTACTAGAGTTGGTAATAATAACAGCATAACATGGGCAACCTGTGTGCCTCCTTTTTTAAAAAAAAATTTGTTTTATTGCTTAAAGTATTACAAAGAGTGTTAGATAAGTCTCCATTTTTTCCCTTGACCTTCCCCCCTTCTCTCTCCCCCCCCCCAGTGTCTTGTGTCCATTGATTATACTTATATGCATGCATACAAGTCCTTCAGTTGATCTCTTAACACCCCCCTAGTCCTCCCCAGCCTTCCAGCTGTAGTTTGACAGTCTGTTCGATGCTGTTTTGCCTCTGTATCTATTTTTGTTCATCAGTTTATAATGGTCTTTATTACCCATAAATTAGTGATGTCATGTGGTATTTTTCTTTCATTGACTGGCTTATTTCACTTAGCATAGTGCTCTCCAGTGCCATCCATGCTGTTGCAAATGGTAAGAATTCCTTCTTTTTTACAGCAGCATAGTATTCCATTGTGTAGATGTACCACAGTTTTCTAATGTGTGCCTCCTTTTACAAAGTGCTTTTAGGACTCACGAGTACTTCAAGGGATCCTAGTGACAACGCTGTGTCATCGGGAAGCTTACCTGGCAGACAGTCTTCTCCTTTCCTCATGCCGCCTCAGTCTCATCCCACGGGCACGCTCTCCCAGGGGCAGGCTTGCTTGCTGTCGGAGACTCAATTTAGACAAAGGAGCTTTCCTTAGAGGAAGGGGGAGGTGGAAAGGCTGGGAGAATAGGATTGTGGATCTGGGGGAGAGGCTCGGGCCAAGTCTGCCTGGAAAGGCCTGGAAAAGCTCTGGGGAGCAGAAGTGGCGGGGGCAGGGGGATGGGAGGTTCTCGGAGCACTGGAGTTGCAGCCCCTGGGTCTCAGCTGCTCTCTCAGGCAGGCTCTCTGGTCACACCAACCTTGGCTGGCACCAGCGGGGCTGGCTGCTGCTTGGAGCTGAGGCAGGGTTTAGGACTGGGCCTCCATATCTGGCCCAGGACAAGTGGCAGTGGCCATCGCTGGCCTCCCTGTTGATACCTGGGTTGATGGAGGCCTTTCTTGTCATCTCCCTCATCCTCCCTTTCTCCTCAGCCATGCCCGACCCTCTCTGGGTGGCCATGTGTACATCTTCATGGCCCTCCCAGCAGTTCTCATTGCTGATGCAACTTCTGAGGCTGGTGAGCTCAGGCTGCCGGGCTCACGGGCAGGTGAGCACACAGTGTCCTGTGCTGGAAGGTACAGCCCGTACCAAGTGCACCCGCCCCTCCCAGACTCGCTCTCGGCCTGGCAGGGAAGTCGCCGGTGGAGCCCGAGGCGAGAAGGGAGGCAGGTGTGCCCTTCTCATTGGAAGGACTCAGAGCTGGGACACAGGGCTCCAGAGACACGCAAGGCCTGGCCTGCAGGACACTCCAGACCTGTCTGTGGACTCTCCTGTCTATCCTTTTGCCAACCCCTCATGATAAAATGAGCGGGGTCTAAAGGGGTAAAGCCGGCTCCTGGCTCTGCCCCAGCCTTGAACCAAACCCTAGAATCACTGGAATCGTTTCTAAGTTTGAAGTCTATTTACTTTCTAGTAGATATTACAATCACATGATATTTAATTTAAAAAGTATAAAAGAGTATAAGACGGAGAAAAACAAGTGTGCCTCCCACAGGGCTCAGCTGCCCTTTCTCCTCTCCAGAGGAAAGCCGCATTCCCAGCTTCTTGTGTATCTTCCCAGAGATAAGCTAGATTAATCATTGGATTTTTGATGATCAGAGCTCGCATAGCCAGGGCACATCTTTATTGTTGTTGTTAATCCTCATCAAGGACATTTTCCCCATTGATTTTTGGAGAGAGTGGAAGGGAGGGGGAGAGACAGAGACACAATGATTGGTTGCCTCCTGCCTGCACCCCCACTGGGCCGGGGACCAAGCCCGCAACGGAGGTACACGCCCTTGACCGGAATTGAACCCATGACCCTTTAGTCTGCAGGCTGAAGGTCTATCCACTGAGCCAAACTGGCTAAGGCTACCAGGGCACGTCTTGCTTACCTTTTCTGCTTGTTGTGAGGAAGGAGAAACCCCCCTGCTTCGAACATTCCTTGAGAATGGACACGAGGCGACCAGAGGTAAACAGCAGGTCCACTTTGTTCTCCCTCCCTTCCCCTGCTCCTCCGCCTGCTATTCCTGTTATTTCACGGGAAGCCTGAGCCGTGAAAAGGACAGATAACAATGGCCTCTGTTCTTAGGGAAGCTGAGGAGCCTGGGTGTCAAGGAGACTCAAGATCACACAACAAGCGGAGGCACCCTGCTCTTCCCATACCATCATCCCACCTCCCTAAGATCGTCCTTTCACCTTCTAAAGGACCTTGCCTTCTTTTTTAAAAAAATTGATTTAAGAGAGAGGAAGAGAGAGGGAGAGAGGAACATCACTGATAAGAGATCTGCTGTTTCCTCACAACCCCTGCTGGGGATCAAGCCTGCATCCTGGGCACATGCCCTGACTGGGAATTGAATCCTGACCTCCTGGTTCATGGGTTGACAACCACTGAGCCACACCAGCCGAGCTGACCTTGAGTTCTTAAATGTCTTTGCCACAGCGGAACTATGAGCAGGGTCAGGGATTCTTCTCCTGCCACCCCTCTGAGCTGGACTCTGAGCATGGCCCTGTGCAGCCCCTCGGCCGTGGTCAACAATGACCTGAATCGAGTGACAGACCAGAGGGCGCACTGTTCCTCCAGGGGCACCCGAGGCCCCGAAGTTTGCTTCCTGGACACACACATCCCTGACCGCCAAGCTCACTGACCACAGGCCTGCGCCTCATTCGCTCTTTTCTTGCACCGTTGGCCCAGCGAATGCCCTCGCTCAGAAGGCCAAGGTTGTTGGTTGGCCCCCTGAGGGGCAAATCATCCTGAAGCGAACATTCTGTTCTTTGCTCATGAACTGCACAGAGTGTTGCAAATTACAACTAAAAGACAAAAAGAGACTGTCCCTCCACAAAATGCCAAGTGTGCAGTTCTCGGGCTCACGGGGGTGATTCCTCTGTGGTCCCCTCTTCCTCCCTGTCCTCCCCGCCCGCACCTCTGTGATCCTTGGAGTTTCTCTGGGGTGAGCCCTGGCCCATCTGCCCCTGTGTCTCTTACGTAAACACTCCCTTCAGCAAAGAAGCTCTAGCTCTAAAGGTCATAGAGCACCTGGAACAATTAGCTTATCAGAAAACAGGGTAATAAGAAGGGACAGTGGCTTCGGAAGGTATGAGATATGCCTGATTAGAGATTTATTTCAGAGAACAGAAAGTATCTGCCAGGCTGATTTGTGAATTCAGGCTCAGTTCTAGGGTGGGTGTGAGAACACCCGTGGGATGAGGGATCCTGAGAGGGAGGGGCTGGCAGGGTGACCTGTGCACCAGAGGGGTTTCTGGAGGGAGAACGGGTAGAAGTCAGGGGAATGGGATCAGAGAAGGGGGACGGGTCCTGAATGTGGAGAAGGGGGAGGGGAGAAGGGCAAATCTGAGGTGTGGCAGGTCAGGGTTTGCAGAGAGCTCCACCTGAAAAATCAATGTATTCATAAAAATACTCATTTGCTCCAAAAACTGGTTCCCCTTCCTGCTTCTGCATTCTGCTCAAGGTGTCACCATCCTGATGAGCCACTGTATCTGGTCTGGGGTCAGAATCTCACTTGACTCTCAGCCAGCTCCCCAGGGACCAAAGCTCTTTTGTGGGATCTCAGACCCCACCTGCCTTCCTGGAATTCCAGCCACAGCCTCCTACCAAGCCCTGCTCCCCACCACACTCCATCGCCTGGATCCTCTGAGTCAGCTCAGCTGTCTGTGCCAGGTCAAGTTGAGCCTAATTGCGAGTGAGGGACAACAGCTGCCTTAAATTGGATGAAACTGTTTTTCAACCATTGACCATTGCAAATGGTAGCCTTTCTTCAGTACTAGTATATCGCAACGATACCATTCCTCCAGAGAAGCTATTGATAAAGTAATAATAGAATCACCCATCCATACCCTGGACTTAGTCTGTCGATAAGACTTGCAACAGCAGCACAGGGCTGGTGAACACATCCACTTGGTCTCTGGGGCTCCACTCTTTCTTGGTTCCCCTTCTGTTTCACTAGCTCCTCCTTCTGTTCAACTTTCTGATGTGTAAACATTGGAGGGTCCCAGGACTCAGTTCTTTTCTTTACTGACCTTGCTCATACACAGATGACCTCACCCAGGTCGATAGGTTTAAGGTCCATCGCTCTATGGGGACAGCTCCCAAGTTTATATCCTCATCCTTGCTCTGTTCCCAGAAATCCAGGCTTGAACTGACTTGATCTGGACGTCTACTAGGCCAGCACCTCTAATTTCTCCCTAAACCTGCTCCTTCTGCAGCCTTTCCTAGCTCAGTAACCAGTGCCCAGACCAAAACGAGTTCAAGGACTCTCCCTTGATGTGTTTCTTTTACTCACACTCCATAATCACTATATATCAATAAATCACGCTCCCTCTACCTTCAAAATACATCTATCCGTGACTTCCCTTGCTGCCACTACTCCTAGCCACCGAGCTGACACAGCTTACCAGGCTCCATGTCGTCTGGCCCACTGCCATCGTCCTGGTTTCATCTCCTCCACTCCCCCTACTTCGCTCCTGTCACACTGGCCTACTTGCTGCTCCCCAAGCACCCCGGTCTCTTCCTGCCTTGAGGCCTTTGCGCAGTTGTCCTCAGCCTGCAGCTCTCCCCCAGGCACAGAACTGCTCCCTCATTTCCATCTGGTCTTTGCTCAAACGGCACCTGTTCAGTGAGACTTCCCCGGCCACCCTGTTTACGACAGCAACCTCGCCCACACTGCACACTCTCCATCCTTCGATGTCTTTAACTTTCTTTCAAACTGTAAGAGAAAGTTTATTTGGAAAGTCCCAGAGGTAGAAGAAGTGAGCTGTGGAAGAAATGGGCTCAGGAAACAAGTTGCAGAGGCAAAAGAAGGGCCCTTGGAGCTTAGGAGAAAGAGAGAAGCAAGGAAAACAGGCCTGGGGCAGGGGAGGGGAAGGGGTGGGGGTGCTCCGTGGAGAGAGTGCGCATTGCATTTTGTTGTTGATAATCCTCAGGCAGGATATTTTTTCCATTGATTATTAGAGAGAGTGGAAGGGAGCAAGGGATGGAGAGAGAGAAACATCAGTGTGAGAAACGTCAATTGGTCGCCTTCCACACACGCCCCAACAGGCAACCCAGGTATGTGCCCTTGACCAAGAATCAAACCCGAGACCGTTTGGTGCGTGGGCCACCCTCTAACCACTGAACACCACCAGCCAGGGCTCATTGCATTTTTTAAAAAATGTATTTTATTGATTTTTTACAGAGAGGAAAGGAGAGGGATAGAAACATCGATGAGAGAGAAACATCGATCAGCTGCCTCCTGCACACCCACCACTGGGGATGTGCCTGCAACCAAGGTATATGCCCTTGACTGGAATCGAACCTGGGACCCTTGAGTCCGCAGGCTGATGCTCTATCCACTTAGCCAAACCAGTCAGGGCTCATTGCATTTTTTATAACACAACCTGGCATGTGGTGCGTGCGTGTGTGCGTGTATGTGTGTGTATTCACATATGTGTGTATGTGTGTGTATGCACATGTGTATGCATGTATGTGCGTATGTGCATGTGTGCGTTTGTATGTGTGTATCCGTGTGTGTGTGTGTACATATAAAATATTTCTTGGTTGTTTATTACCTACCTTTCCCCTCTACAATATAAAACTCTGTCAGGGTGGAGGCATCGTCAGAACTGTGTACTGCTGGTCGCCAGCATCTAGAACAGAGCCAGGCACACAGTTCCATGGTTATTCAAGTCACTGAATGAATGAAGCTTAAGAAGCTGTTAGTTCCCCACGGCCACACAACTAGCAAACGTGGAGACTCAGAGGGTTAATTAATCTTCCCAAGGTCACAGAGTGAGAGGAAGAACTGGGATTCAAGTCCAGGTCTGCATCATTCACTGTCTGTACTACTGTGCCTTCCACCCCTGGATCCTCCGAAGGCCAACATCTGGATTCAGCCAGCCACCACTTCCTGACCAGTCCTCTCTCCTCCAGCCTCTGCCTGGCTTCCACCCGTTCTTTAGAAAGCACAACAAAGTGTATGTGCTCTGCATAATTGCAGCATCAGCGAGTTCAGCCTAGAAAATAGGAAAATATTTTTAAAAGCTGAAAAAACAATTGCCCAGAATCCAGAGATCACTGTGGCTACCATGTTGTTATTTTATTCCAGTCTTTTCAATGACATTTGTGCAAAATAGAGTTATCATAATCTGGGCTACTAGTCACAAATCCTTGGTTCTAACTAATCCCAACGTACCTGGAACATGTAAGACTATTAGATTTTCTGAATTGTAGGTGGGAATGTGTAGCTGGCTAGGCCTTTCTGGAAGGCAAATTGGCAATTTATATAAAACACCTGGGAAATATATAGTCCCATGATCCAGTGATTCTTCTAAAAATCTCTGTCAAAGAAATAATTAAGGATGTGAGCAAACTGTTTACATTAGCAAAAAATTAGAAATAACCTATTGTCTAACAGTTAAGAATCTGTCAAGTAAATCCATATAATGGAATTTCCTTCAGCCATTAACACCCACTGCAGTAATTTTAGCTATGTGAATAAGTGAATTTTCATTTTATTATTGAATAAACAGTTTTGCTTAAGTTTTTGAATGGTATAGAAAATTAAGTTAAATGATTATGTATGCTGTAAAAGCTCTTGCTAATAAAAGAAAATTTTAGTTTAAGTTACAGTTTTCTAAATTTTTAATAAATATACCTCTTCAAAGATGGAGACTGTGCTATGCTGCATAGATACCTTCTGCAAGGAATTATTTCACTTTTCAAATCAACTCCAACAGGTAGTGCATCTATAGCCATATACTGACTTATAATCTGCACTGTACATGCATTTTCAAGTATTGAATTAGTTTATTTTTACCAAAGCCAATTATGTCTAATCTAGTAAAAGAGTAATATGCAAATTAACCATCACTCTGAGACACCCAATCCACACCCTCCAGCCAGTCAGAGTGACTGTATGCAAATTAAACCAGCCAAGATGGCGGCCAGCAGCCATGGAGCTGGAATTAGCAGGAGGCTTGCCCTGGCGATGCAGGAAGCTAAGGTTCCTGTCTGCTTAGGCCGGATGTGGCAACAAAGTTTCCACAACAAAAAGTTTCAATTATAGAAGATAAATAAACCCCAGAGGCCTGCTTCCAGCCTTGGGCTCAAGGAAGCACTGGGAGCTTGGGTTGTCAGGGGCAACCCGACCAGAGCTCTGGTTAAAGCAACGAAGTTTCAACTTAAGAAGTTAAATAAATTCCAGATACCAGTTTCCAGCCAGCCTCACTGAAAACAACCCTCAGCCCCTCACCCAGGCTGGCCAGGCATGCCAGCAGGTGGACATCCCCAGAGGGGTGCCAAACTGCGAGAGGGCACAGGCAGGCTTAGGAACCCGTCCCCACCCCCCACTCCCACCTTGTGTGCACAAATTTTTGTGCACCGGGCCCGTAGTTGATAATATAATTGAACTAGAGTGTACTATTGTAGTATATAGAGGACTTAAATAATTATACTTTTAAGGCAAAGAACAAATTAATGAAGTACATTACAAATATATTTGTGAAATTATGATACCTTGAAATAGCAATAGACCAATACCTTGAAAGTCTAATAATCCAGAAAATCTAATAATCTTACATGTTCCAAGTATGATCTACATTATACACATTTGAAGCATGCAAAAAAATTGTCAAGAAGAAAAGTAAAAAACAAAAAATAAATTTGATCCCAACTCTACCACTCAGAGATAATTCACTGTTGACATTTAGGGACAAACAATTCCAGATGTTTCTACATGCAAATATACAGATAAGAATGAGAATGAAATAAGTGTGTTTGTGTGTGTAGGTGAGAAAGAGAAATCATTTTACTGAGAATGGAAATACAATAGCACTACTAAAAATTGGATCGTACTTTTCTAAACAAAAGCAGGACATTTATCAAGAAGAAAAACTTGAAGAAATTCTTGAATTTTGAGAATATTTCTTGATGCCAAGAAATACAGCTTCTTAAAAATAACCCTTTAAAATTAAGAAAAAGGATATCATGAAAAGGTTTGAGTCATGTTTTAAAATGAAATGTTTCAACTTTATTTTTTATTATTTATTTATTTATTTATTTATTTATTTATTTATTTATTAATGTATTTTTATTGATTTTAGAGAAGCAGGGAAAGGGAGAGAAAGATAGATTCATCAATGATGAGAGAGAATTATTGATTGGCTGCCTCCTGCATGCCCCTACTGGGGATGTGCCCTTAACCAGAATCAAACCTGAAACCCTTCAGTCCACAAGCCAATGCTCTATCCACTGAGCCAAACCAGCTAAGGCTGGACAATGTCTATTAACATCCAGCCAAGAAACATGAGGAAATTACATACATATTCATGAATTTCCTCTCCCCTTGGCTAGCTGGTATGGCGCAGTGGTTGATCATCGACGCATGAACCAAGAGGTCTCTGGTTGGATTCCTGGTCAAGGCACAAGCCTCTGTGGGGGCATGTAGGAGGCAGCTGATTGATGTTTCTATCTCATCTCTCTATTCCTCTCCCTTCTCTCTCTCTAAAAAAAATCAATAAAAACACATTTTAAAAATTCCTTTCCCCGTGCATCCTCCCTCTAATTTTTTTGGTTGTATTATTCTGACATAGGAAAGGTTAATAATATTTATATTTCATTATTTTACCACAACTCCCACAATTGTCTGGTTGTTTATTTTTTAAATGGATCTGGCGTTTTTACCATGACTTCATTTCTATTTTTGGAGCCATTCCTTAACTGTTGGAATGTTGTCATCAAGTAGTGTATTGTGTGTTTTTTAAAGCCCGATTATATGTCTATTGATGAGAGAGAGAGAGAGAGAGAGAGAGAGAGAGAGAGAGAGAGAGAAACATTGATGTGAGAAGGAGAGAAACCTGGACTGATTGTCTCCTGTACAGATCCTGACTAAGGATCAAATCTGCAACCTGAGTGTGTGCATGTGTGCCCTGTCCGGGAAATCAAACCAGTGACCTTTTGGTGCATGGGACAACACTCAACCACATCATCCAGGGCTTTATCACATTTATTGATCTGTGGATATTTTACCAATCTTGCATCCCTGGGGGAAAATCCCATTTGATTATGGTGTATGATATTTTTTAAAAACTATATATATATATATATATATATATATATATATATATATATATATATAGTTTATTGTTGACAGTATTAAAGATGTCCCCCAATTATGTTCTCTTCTTCCTCCTCCCAGTCTGTGCCCCACCCCAGGACTTCATCATACTGTTGTCTCTGCCCATTGACTATGCTTAGCCTATATAATAAAAGGCTAATATACAAATTGTCCTCTCAACCAAGAGTTTGACCAGGGGATGGGCCAGCCGGATCCCACCTTTGTACGAATTCATACACTGGGCCTCTAGTATGTATATAAGTTCTTTGGCTAATCTCTTCTGGTCTCCCCATGCCCCTCCCCTCTGAGATTCTGCAGTCTGTTCCATGCATCCATGCCTCTGGATCCATTCCCCACTCACCCCGCAGTTTATTATGTTCATTAGATTTCTCATATGAATGAGATCATGTGATACTTGTCTTTCTCTGACTGGCTTATTTCACTCAGCGTAATATTCTCCAGAACCCTCCATGCTATGGCAATGGATAAGAGATCCTTTTTCTTTACAGCTGCATAGTATCTCATTGTGTAAATATATCACAGCTTTTTTATCCACTTACCTACTGATGGGCACTTGGGCTGTTTCCAGTTCTTAGCTATTGTAAGTAATGCTGCTATGAATATAGGGGTGCATGCATTCTTTCTGATTGGTGTTTTGGGCTTCTTAGGATATAGTCCTAAAAGTGGGATCATTGGGTCCATTTTTAATTTTTTTTTAATATATTTTATTAATTTTTTACAGAGAGGAAGGGAGAGGGATAGACAGTTAGAAACATCGATGAGAGAGAAACATCAATCAGCTGCCTTCTGCACACCCCTAACTGGGGATGTGCCTGAAACCAAGGTGCATGCCCTTGACCGGAATCGAACCTGGGAGCCTTGAGTCCACAGGCCGACGCTCTATCTATTGAGCCAAACCGGTTAGGGCCTGTACCCATTTTTTAATTGAGTTATTTGTCTTCCTTCTGTTGAGCTGTATGAGTTCTATATATATTTTTTGGAAATTAACCTCTTACCAGATATATCATTGGCAAATATGTTCTCCCATACAGTAAAAAAGCTTCTGTACAGCAAAAGAAGTCATCATCAAATGAAAAGGGAACACACTCTTCAGGAAATATATTTGCCAGTGATATATCTGATAAAGTATATGACCTTTTTAATGTATTGCTGTATCAGGTTTGTAATATTTTGTTGAGGATTTTAGCATCTATGTTCATCAGGAATATTGGCCTATAATTTCTTTCCTTGTAGTGCCTGGTTTTGGAATTAGGATAATGTTGCCCTTGTAAAATGAACTTGAGAGTCTTCTCTCCTCTTGAGTTTTTGAGAGGATAGGTGTTAGTGCTTCTTTGAATTTTTGGTGAAATTCAGCTGTGAAGCCCTATGCTTCACCCCATCTTACACAGTACCTGATGCTTTCAGGGTGTCTAAAGACATTTTGAATGGTATCATCCTCCATTTTGCTAATTTAGTTGCCTCTTGCTACTCCATTCTCTTCCTTGTCTTCAAAAATTTTTTGAAATCTCTCATCTATTGATGTCTTCTGACTCCTGTAGGGGTTAATCCCTTTTATATTCCTTCTCTGTCATTTTAGTAGGGTTTGGGGGAGAAGAGACTATAAATACCAGCTTGTTTTACTGAAAGTTTCACTAATTAATCATGTCTTCCTGATCATTGCTCATCTTTGAAAGAGACCAGCTACTTATTAAAATTAATTTAGAGAAAGATGAGGCAACAGATGTAGACAGACCATAGTTTTACATTGACTTTTTTTTTCTTTCAAACACTATCCAAATCTACTTTCTCCTCTGTCTGGGGCCATATTCCCTCAGTTTTCAGGATATAGGAAGTGAGTGTGGTAACACTCCCAAAGACAAGTTTTGTTTTAATCCATTGGTCTGATATAAATAAAATACTATACATGGGGTGGCTAAAACAACCAACAAGCATTTCTCAGAGTTCCAGAAGAGGAAAAGTCCAAGATCAAGGCCCCAGCACATTTGGTGTCTGGTGAGAGCCTGCTTCCTGGTTCATAGATGGCTGTTTTCTCACTATGTCCACTGGGATCTCTTTTATAAGAGCACTAATCCCATTCATGAGGGCTCCACCCTTGTGACCTAATCACCTCTTAAAGGTCCCACCACCAGATATTATCACATTGGGGATTAGGTTTCAACATACGAATTTTGAGGGAAAAAGGGGAGAGGGCAGGGCACACAAACATTCAGTGTGGAGCACACTTTCCGATAATTACTGTTCCCTGCTTTCCCTTCCCTCATCTCCCCTCACCTCCAGCTAGGAGGCCAAGATAGACAATTAACATGGCGGTATTCATCACTTCCACCTCCCTACATTCACTGGGGTGGGCCCTACTTCTCTGGAGTTATTCCAGCTGCTTGCTTTATGTTTCCAAACAATATACCACGAAGCTAGGCCTTCCAGAACAGTGTCCTTACCTTCACTTGGCGGGATACAGCTTTCTTGTGTCATTAAAGCTGGAGACAGGTACGAGAATGTTCAGGCCTGCCGAGGGGCTCAGTTGGTTGGAGCGTCATCCCGCACACCAAAAGGTTACAGGTTTGAGGGTACGTACAGGAGGCAGCCAATGGATGTTTCTCTCTCTCTCTTTCCTTCTCCCTTCCTCTCTCTCTAAAATCAATAAATACATACCCTCGGGGCAGAATTAAAAGAACAAAGAATGTTCAGCCCCATCTGTAATAAGAAAAACTACCTAGTAGAAACATGCAAATAAATGACTGCTACCAGAGGAATGGGTAACAGTGCCCCATATTCATACAATGGAACACAGTTCAGGGATAAAAATGAGTGAACTGAGCTGCACCAGCAGCATAGACTGGTCTTAAAAAACATACAGTTCAATGGACAAAGGTAAGTCACAGAAGAATTATCCTTTGTGATTTCAATAAAATGCAAAAACTCCCCCAAATTAAAACATGTTGTATATAAAAATATTCATAAAGATTAAAAATTTAAAGAAAAAGAAAACAATGGTTAGGCCAAATCCTGGATAGTAGTTACTGCCTGGAGGGAGAGGAAAGGGTGTGATGGGGAAATTCACACAGGACCTTTCAAGTCACTGGTCATATTAGATTTTTAAAAGCTGGTTAGTAGGTTCATGTTTCATTTTATTGTTGTTAGTCAAAGTGTACATATATGTTAAATACATTCTTTGGTTAGCATGATATTTCATAATAAAAAATGGAATAATAACTATTTTTTCTCACCTTTTTTTTTCTTTTAAATATATTTTACTGATTTTTTACAGAGAGGAAGGGAGAGGGATGAGAGAGAAACATCGATTCAGCTGCCTCCTGCACACTCCTCAGTGGTGATGTGCCTGCAACCAAGGTACATGCTCTTGACCAGAATTGAACTGGGGACCCTTCAGTCCACAGGCCGATGCTCTAACCACTTAGCCAAACCGGTTAGGGCTATTTTTTCTCTTTTATTATTATTATTTAATCCTCCTCTGAGGATATGTTTTATTGCTTTTTAGAGAGAGAGGAAGATAGAGAAATATTGATTTGTTGCCTGCTGCACATGCCCCACCAGGGAAGGAACCAGCATCCTGTTGGTGTGAGGGACAACACACCAAACAGCAGAGACACGCAGTCAGGGCTGTTTCTCATCTTTTAAAAGATGCAGTTATTGCTTTTATTTATTTATTTTTGCCATTTTCTTCCACTGTTTTAGTATTATTATTATTATTATTTTATTAAATGTATTTGGGTGACATTGGTTAATAGAAAAGATAGAATTTGTTTTTCATTCATGGAGGTTTTTAGGAGTGGGGAAAGGAGTAAAGATGCCTCCCTCGCCCTCTTTATTAATGCCTCTCTCCTCAGGAACTTGAATAATGTGAATGCATAGCATGTGAAGGCACGGGGCACTATGGGACATGGGTTTCTATATAATATTGAAGTGAGTCCATGGAAAACTGACAGCAAGAAGTTTTGTGACTTCTAAGGTTGTTTGTTTTTAAATCCTTGAAAGGAAAATGGCGGTCACTCAGAGAATGGCTCATGCTCTTTGGTGGGATGCAGCGAGGGAGGGCTGATGGAGCAGTGACAGGGGAAGGAAGCTAAGGGACCACACCTCCACCTGGGCCTTGCTGACTCCCAGAGGGAAGAAGGAGAGAGAGAGTAGCATGGAGGCCTGGGAGAGAGGTGGCCTAGGCATGCACCAAGGTGAGACCTGCTGGTTTTGGTGCCCACGTCGACGACCCATGCCATGCATGATGATACTGAGGGAAAGAGTATAGGGAAAAAAAATGGAGTCACTATGGCCAGTCTCCTAAATTATTCAAATCAAATAGGCTGAGGCATGAGGAAATTATTCTTGTTTTAATGAGCCCAGCAACTTAAACTCTTGGACCTTTTTCAGTTGTGCCTCAGTGCCTGGATGTACCTAAATTCCATGGGTAAACGTCTGAAAAACTCAAGAAAACATGTTCATGTGCTGCTGTTGTATCTCTCATAGATTCCCACTTGACATGCTTAAGAAAGTATGTTTCATGTTCCAGGCTACCCAGCATCTATTATGCAGACCACTGAGCACCTGGAAGATCACCATCCTGAGCCAATCTGCAGCTAAGAATGCAGGATGGACTTCTCTCACATGTGTGCTTTTTACTATAAAAATTCTTAAACTTTTCTTTCTTCTTGGAAACACTCTGAGTGTTTCCCATAGTGCTTTTTTTAAATATATTTTATTGATTTTTTACAGAGAGGAAGGGAGAGGGACAGAAAGTTAGAAACATAGATGAGAGAGAAACATCGATCAGCTGCCTCCTGCACACCTCCCACTGGGGATGTGCCTGCAACCAAGGTACATGCCCTTGACCGGAATCGAACCTGGGATCCTTGAGTCCGCAGGCTGGCGCTCTATCCACTGAGCCAAATTGGTCAGGGCCCCCATAGTGTTTTGATTCGCAAAACCTAAAACCCTTGAATAAATCTTTGTCATTTATTTCTAGCCAAAGCCTCCTGTCTTGAACTCTTTTGGCAGTATCTTTGCCCACTAAGGGGTTCTGGATCTATTCACGCCAGAACAGGTACTGTGCTAAGTGCCCAGGGCCCTAAGCCATGACCTGGAGGAGCCTTCATGTCAGAGCTTGGTGCATAGACAGGGGTGGGGTGCTGCAGATGCCAAGAGAAGCTAGCAGAATCTTGCAGTGCCTGGGAGGGGATTTGGACTGTATCCTGAGCAGTGAGGAGCTGTTAAAGCCAGGAAAAGGTGGGGTAAGATTTTATTGAAAAATACGTAGTGAAATAATGGAAGGCTTCATTGATTCACTTAAAGGATTCTAGCCTGTAGTAATCACAACCCCATCTACATAGCAATGTCCATATCTGGGCAAAATATGTTTTCAGTTTCTGGACCTTAATCAGTGCACGTCAGGATTCAGAGACCCTTCACAAAACTTTGTGTCCACATCCTGCACTCCCCTGGGGGCTCAGGGCTCACAGGTTAGGCCCTTCGGGTCTAGTTAATGGTAAGGCTATACTGTTCTTCCTAATAGTAATTAGCAACAAGCTCAGCTTCTTTCCTTAGGTTGGAAAGACCATGTCCCCAGCGTAGAGAGGAATGCCTATCCGCCCATTTGCTATAAGGAACACACAACCCAGTCACATGGTGCTGTTACTTTGAGCCTCTTAAATACGGCTGACCCTTGAACAGTGGGAGGGGGGCAGTTAGAGGTACTGAACCCCCACACAGTTGAAAACCGTGTATCACTTCTGACTCACTCAGAACTTAACTACTAGTAGCCTACTGTGGACCAGAAGCCTTACTGATGACATACCAGTTGATTAACATATATTTTGTATGTTGTATGTGCTATATTCTGTATTCTTACAATAAATGTTATTTAAATGTTATTTTAAATGTTATTTAAAAAATCATAAGGAATAGAAAAATACATTTATAGGACTGTACATATTTGTTGAAACACATCTATGTATTAAGTGGCCCCCTCAGTTCAAACCCTTGCTCAAAGGTCAGTTGTATATGCAAACAGTTAGGGAGGAATAATACCCAACACATATCTATACAAATTAGGACTGTTAGCAAAACTAACAAATATTATTAGGACACCAGTTTTTAACTTGCATGACTTTTAAAAAATAGGTTTGTATTGATTTTAGAGAGAGAGGAAGGGAGAGAGATAGAGAGACCCACATTGATGAGAGAGAAAAACATCAACAGGCCACCTCCTGGGGATCAAGCCTGCAATCCGGGCTTGTGCTCTGACTGGGAACCAAACCGTGACCTCTTGGTTCATAGGTTGACGCTCAATCAATGAGCCACACGGGCAGGGCTGCTGACTGACTCTTAATCCTCACAACATTTGCCGGGGAATTAACTACGTAATGATGTGATCTTTTGTTTAGTATTCACATCTTGTGACAAGTTCAGTGAGAGCAAGGAACATGTCTTTCTTACTTCCCTGGTGTCTGGCATGTGGTAAACATCCAAAATGCATTTGTCAGAATGAATTTTGAGTCCCCCCCCCCCCCACCTTTTACAAATAAAGACACCAAGGTTTAGAAATGTTAAATAGCTTACGAACTATTAGGTCAGCAGCTAATCCAAACTCACATCTGTTGGATTTCATCCTCTTACTGATTCCCAAAGAGTATAAGGTTTAAAAGGATCGCATAGTTTGCTCAAGTTCCTAGCTATTGAATAGAAAGCTACTGAAAGATTAATTAACACCTTTTTAAAAATCTTAAGCATTTTGAGAACATAAAACAGAATTCAGAGGTAATAACGGTAGAATGGTTGTGTTTAAACTTGCCACGTTTCATAAAGATATTACATTGGGAAATCCGCACCTGGCATTTGAGAACAAAAGCTGGCATAGAACTTGAAGGAAGTGTTGTTAGGAATTTACCCAACTAAATCTCTCTAAGCTTATTATCAATAAAGAGGGTGTTTTCATTAAAATAGAGATCACTCTGGTTTTATAGTTCTTTTTTCCTCAACTGCATTTTTTTTTTTTTTTAAATCAAGGGAGGGCTCCGGTTTTCAAGGGCCACGTGGCATTCATCATTCTTTCTTTACTCATTTGAAACAGTCGGCCAAGGAAGTCTGCTTCCTGATTCTGGTCCCTTCCCCACACACAGCCTTCCTAAACACCAAGTGCTCCAGGACCTCTGGAAGAAGCAGAGAGAAGTAAGATTACCATTTCCCGAGGGAAGGGTATTGAAGTAACTTGTGCAAGTCACCTATGGTGAGAGAGAGAATTTAAGTCCTGGGAAGGCACTCCTAGGGGAGTAAGTAACCAGCCTTGGGCTATTCCCATTCTATCCCATTTTTAGGCAGGAGTCTAGCCAGGCTGCCAGGCAGGCCCTCAGCCAGACAATGGAAGAGCAACCATGTGTGGACGTGCAGGTATTACCCCAATCAAGGCATGAACCCACACCTTGTCTTCTCTCCAGGTTCCATCACCCAGAGTGTGGCTAGAAGGAGAAATGAATAACACCAGCCTGTGACCTCACACTTTCTCTCCTCACTGTAGCATGGGGAGAGGTCAGAGTGCAAAAGTCTCAGAAACTTGAATTCCCTGTAATTTAGAAACTAACATAGGCATAGATTTGGATGGTGTCTGAGCCATCTCTGAGGTGCAAAGTATTTTCACATGTACCTTCCCATTGAAGTTGATGGATCAATCTTATTATTTACAAACTAGAGACAAAGAGATTATATTACTTGTCTAAAGCTATGCTGGTCGTCCCCAAACCAGCCTTTTAGTGGACTGTTGCTCAGTCATGGTGCTTGGCTTCAAGTCAGTCATCTTCTACTTTTACATAACTAATTCTCAACCTTTGGTGTATCACCACTTAGAGAATCTAAAGAACACATCTATTCACCAACATACACATGCATGTGTGTGTACACACACATACACACACATCTAATCTAATAAAAGAGAAACATGCAAATTGACCATACCTCCACTACACCCACAAGCCACACCCACCAGCCAATCAGGATCGTATATGCAAATTAACCCAACTAAGATGGCGACAGCCATGGAGCGAGCAGGAGGCTTGAGTTGCCCCAGCACTGGAGGCTTGAGTTGCCCCCAGCATTGGAGGAAGCCAAGCTTCCCACCTGCCCTGCTGGCCCTGAGCTCTGCTCAAGGCTACAAAGTTTCAATTATAGAAGATAAATAAATCCCAGATACCTACTTCCAGCCCTCGGCCATGGTCAGCCTGAAAATGGCCCTCAGCCCCTCACCCAGGCTGGCCACATCCCCATGGTGTGAGGGTCCCTGCTGGGGGGGTTGGCCAGCCTGAAAATAGCCATCAGCTCCTCACCCAGGCTGGTCAGGCACCCCAGCGGGACCCCCACCCTGATCCAGGACACCCTTCAGGGCAAACCAGCCAGCCCCCACCCATGCACCAGGACTCTATTCCTATATAATAAAAGGGTAATATGCAAATTGACCTTAACAGCAGAACGACTGGGAATAACTGGTCACTATGACACACACTGACCACCAGGGGCAAATGCTCAATGCAGGAGCTACCCCCTGGTGGTCAGTGCACTTCCACAGGGGGAGTTCTACTCAGCCATAAGCAAGGTTGACGGCTGCCAGCACAGTGGTGATGGCGGGAGCCTCTCTCGTCTCCTCAGCAGCACTAAAGATGTCTGACTGCAGCTTAGGCCTGCACTCCACTGGCAAGTGGCATCCCCTGAGGGCTCCCAGGCTGCCAGAGGGATGTCTGACTGCCAATTCCCCGCCCCCCCCCCCCCCGTCCGGGAGTGGGACTAAGCCAGCAGGTGGACATCCCCCGAGGGGTCCCAGACTGCTAGAGGGCACAGGCTGGGCTGAGAGACCGCCCCCCCCCAACCTGACAAATTTTTGTGCACCAGGCCTCTAGTGTAGAAATAATGTGTGTGAGACCAAAAGGGAATAATAATGAATGCAATGTTGAACCATATTTTCTAGTTTAGAATCCAGCTACAGAACACATTTTAGGCACTGCCAAAGAAATCTGATTTGAGAATCCTATATAATAAAAGGCTAATATGCAAATTGTCTTCTTGGGTGTTTGACCAACCGGGAGTTTGATTGCTTGCTATGATGTGAGCTAACCACCAGGGCCCTGATTGCTGACCAGGCCTAGGGACCATACCCATGCAAGAATTTCATGCACTGGGCCTCTAGTATATGTATAAAATTTTATGAAATTTTCTTAGATTAATTTTCTTAGATGTAATAATGGGGTGTCTTTTAATAAAGAATATCTTGATTTTTAGGAGATGCTTAAGTATTTAGAGGTGAATATAATGAAGTTTTCAATATATTTTCAAATGGTCCATAAAAAGATATAAAATTGAACCATATGACTTTTGCCAATATTATATTAATTTTAACCTCTGAAAATAGATACTACATGTTATTTAACCTAATTTAAAAGAAAATATGGCAAACTAGTAATAGTTTAATCTACATCATGGTATATGGATAGTCATTGATAAGTTCTTTCAATTTTTCTATACACGGGAAAATTTCATGATAAAATGGGGTAAAAAGACATTTCTGTTCATGATATCTCTCACATCTACTCCTTTATTAGCTGTCTGTTGCTATGTAACAAATTACCCCCAAATTTAGTGGCTTAAAACAACAAATATTTCTGGGTGTGTACCCAAAAGAATTGAAAGCAGAGGCTCATTAAAGAGATACTTGTACACCTATGATCATAGCAGCATTATCATAATAGCCAGAAAGTGGACGCACCCTTGTATCCATCAATGGATGAATGGATAAACAAGATGTACATACAACGGAATATACACACAGTGTATGTACATACAATGGAATGTTATTCAGCCTGACAAAGGAAGGCAATTCTGGCCTGGCTGGTGTTGCTCAGTTGGTTGGGCACCGTCCCATGCACCAAAAGTTTGCTGGTTCAATTCCTGGTCAGGGCACATGCCCAGGTTGTGGGCTCAATCCCTAGTAGGGATTGTGCAGGAGGCAGTCAATTGATGTTCTGTTTTCACATCAATGTTTCTCTTTCTCTCTCCCTCTCCCTTCCTCTCTAAAAATCAATTCAAAAAAATTTTTTTAAGGAAGGAAATTCTGACACAACTTAGATGAACCTTGAAGACATTTTGCAAAGTGAAATAAACTAGTCACAAAAGGGCAAATATCACGTGATTCCACATATATGAGATACTTATTGTTAGGTCGAAGTGGGGTCCAGGAGCTGATACATGCCTCCACAAGGTCAGCTACCAGACAGATGAGAACACAGATTCCTTCCTGGAAACCTGGCAACTTCCACAGCACATGCTCCCCCGCCCTCACTGAGGGCGCCCTCTTGACCCCAGGACCTGTGGACTTCACCCAGGAGCGCAGAATAAATTCCCCTCCTTCAATCTGCCTGACTCTCTGACTCAGTTTCCTGCGCCGCGAACCTCACACTTAGAGTAGTTATTTTCATAGGAACAGAAAGTAGAATAGTGGTTGCCAGGGACTTGGTAACCTCACAAGGTCCTCAAAAGCTGCATCCCATTCCAGCATTCGTTCAATATTCAGAAATTCGTTATTTAAATTAGGACCAGGTGTGCATCAGGCCCTAATATAGTTTCTTGAAAGTACTTCCTCTCACTAGTGGTTGCCTGGCGGAGGGGGGAAGGGGAAGGGGAAATAGGGAGGTGGAGTTTAATGTGTATAGTTTCAGTTTGAGAAAATGCAAAAAGTTCTGGAGATGGATAGTACTAATGATTGCATATTGTGGACGTATTTAATGCCAATGAACCGTACGCCTAAAAAAACAGAACGGTAAATTTTATGCTATATATATTGTACCACGATTTAAAAAAAAACATTTATCGTCTCACAATGACATTTCAATGTATTATTCGGTGCAATTAAGACACTCGGTCTACTCTAAAAGAAGGGATTACACAAAGCCTGGGAGCCAGAAGGTGGGGATCTTTGAGACCCACCTTGGAAGCTGCCTACCACAGTTTCCCCCTGGACCCAGTGATTCACATCCTTGCTCACATGCAAAATACATTCGTTCCTTCCCTAGGTCCTCAGAAGCCGCATCCCATTACAGCATTAGTTCAATATCCACAATTGTTATTTAAATCAGAACCAGATGTTGGTCAGGCCCCAGCATAAGTCTTTGAAAGCTCTTCCTCTCAATCTGTGGACCCGTGAAACTAGGCATGTTACACATGAATACATATACCCATGAGTGGAACAGGCATCGGGTAAGTTCTGTAGCCATTCCTCTTCAAAAATGGGGAAGTGGGAGCCTTACGGAAGTCTCACAGAGGTTCAAAGCAATTCCAAAACTCAGCCACGCAGATGTTGGGAGCTACCTAATTACATTTCAAGGACCAGGAATCATTCTCCATGGTTCTGGGTTTTGCCATCTGGGCCTTTCCTCTTTTTGAAAGGTAGCACATGTGTTTGTAGTTGAATAGTTTTCTCAGCTTTTTTCCTGCCAGTAGAATTTTGGAGGGCCACTGGCCTTTTTTTAGTGTGTGCTGCCTCTGTCCCTTTCGATCCAAGTTGGCACTGTCTTTGCTGATGTCGTTCTCACAGAAACTTAGAGGGTCCCATGTGATTCTCATTGGGGTTGACCCCATTAGCCAAAAGCTATACCCGAAAATCTCTGTAAGATAAGCCCTTTTCCTTGGCATCCTACTGAGACAAGCAAAGGGATAGTGTCCTTAGGTTTCTTGAGAGAATCTGTAAAGCGAGCAGCCTTCAAAGGGTCCTTTGTGCGTCTGAATGCGACTACCGTTCTACCGTTGATATATCTGAGGTCTTAACAAAAGACAGTCACACCATTTGCTCTATCTCTAGATCACTGTTGAGTTTAAACCCTTCTCAGAAGTCATTCCTTAATTTTAGCATCTTCTCCTCTGCAGAGGCTGAGCATTTATAAAACCATCACATCCTGGCTCCTTTTTGTTTAATAGTCCTTCCCTCAATTTATCTCTCTCCTCCTGTGTTTTACTCTAAGTAGCAAAAAGAAAACAGGTGGTGCCTTAATCACTTTGCTTGGAAATCTGCATGGCTGCCTGCCACTGTCCCTTCCTCTTCATCCTCACTGTTACTACTCTCTCTAGATGGGCAGTTCCAAAGTTTGGGAAGTCAGGGCCCCTTACACTCAAAAAATTATTGAGAACCCTAAAGAGTTTTGTTTATGTGAGTTATATCTGTCAATATTTCCCATGTTAAAAATTAAGTGTGGGAAATTTTAGAAATGTTTACTAATTCGTTAGAAAAACCATCGCAGGCCCTCCTCTAGTCAGCCATCCTCATGAGAGTGACATTTCTGAACCCTGTGCGGCCATCCCTGATGCGCCAGCATTATGCCCAGGGAAACAGGGTGACCTGGAAGTCCAACTTTTTCCTTAAGATCATTCACCTTCAGGATGATTGTCCAAAAGGCTTTGTGGGAGCCGCCAATGTGGGCTCCAAGCAGATGCAGCGGATGCACGTGTCCCTCCGAGGGAAGGCTGCGGTGCTGATGGGCAAGAACACCATGAGCTGCAAGGCATCCGAGGACACCTGGAAAACCACCCAGCTCAGGAGAACCTGCTGCCTGACCTGGGGGAATGTGGGCTTTGTGTCCACCAAGGAGGACCTCACTGGGATCAGCGGCATGATGCTGGCCAATCGGGTGTCAGCTGCTGCCTGTGCTGAACAGCAATGGAAGCCAAGACTCCAAGAAGACAAGTGGCAGACCCAGAGGCTCACGGGCTTGGGAGGAGGCCATTGCACTGTAGTTCAGGATTCTTCCTACTAATATCTCATGACGCCTCCTACAAGCAGGTGTGAGTTCATGTACACACACACACACACACACCTTTCTCTACCACCATAGACATACAATAGGTTCAAAAATCCCAGGAGGGAATGTTCATGCCTTTTTAATAAAGTTTTTTATTGATTGATTTGAGAGACAGAGAAGCGGGGAGATGGAACCTGCAACCTTGGCGTATCAGGATGACACTCTAACCAACTGAGCTACCTGGCCAGGGCCTGGGTTCGTGCCTTTTCAATCTTAGTATTCCTGCAACAGATACAGTGTCTGGCAGCTAGAAAATTACAAAGTGATGGTGAAATTGAGTTGACTTTAACTCTGAACTGGACTGCCTTGGGGGAGGGAGAGGGGCACATAGAGGATCACCACCAGAGCCAAGTTCAAGTCCAACTTGACCAAACTCTGACAGGGCCTGGCCCTGGGTTCTGGCTCTACCCAGACCCGTCTCAGGCCACCTACAGAGAAGAGGGGCCTCGCCACCAGGAGAGGTTGAGACGCCCAGGGAAGTGGATCTGCCCACCTGGCTCTGCCCCAAGGTCTGTAGAGTGGGAGCCCTTGACGGCAGGAACTTGCTCTAAAACCACAGTGCTAATCAACCAACTGCCTCACAGCCCACCCAGGGCCTGGCATTCACACCAGCCAGACCAGGGGCCGCATTCATATGAGCACGGAGCACTGGCAGGACAAGCCTGAATTCATAAAATGGATCGCCCTTAGGGTATCACTATTTGCCAGGCTCTTCTACATAAATATATCTGGGTCTACTCTTCACTCAGCCAAGGCAGGAATGCTGCGGAACTCTGACCTTGCCCTTTGCACCGGCTTCAGCTATGTACTTGCTCCTCTGATATTTTGTAGAATCTACATATTCAACTGATTTCCTTGGCTTTGCATCGGTGCTCTTTCTCCTTGTCCTGAGACGGAAGGCCACTATGTCCTGTCAGCCTGAAAGACCTCTGGAGCAGGGATGCAGGGGTGGGCCTGGCCCAGGTGGCCCAGGCACTGCCCACACCACGGCTATGTGCTTTGGAGGGCCCTGTTGACCGCCACATTCCCTCTCCTGCCCACAGAAGTCCCAGCACCCTTGAGAGTCGCCAGGAAAAGGCAGGGTTATGGATTAGACTACAGGCAGGGGAGAACCAAAGCCTAAGGCTTCACAGCCGACTCTGAGACCCCTCAGCCAGCCTCTATGCCTCAGGCCCCGTTTCCTCTCAATCTTCTCTCACTCTGTTTCTGTTAATCCTATGGGCCACAGTGAGGCTCGGGCCCTCTGCTCTCACTGGACCCCTGCACCACTCGGCACCCAGGAGCCCCATGCTCCCTCCCACTTCCTACCCAGCGCTTTGTTCTAATTCACGTTTTCACTGAGGCCTTCCTTGATCACCCTCTACACCTGCACACCCTCCTCGCTCTTCCCCACCCCCCGCTTTTTCCTCAGCACCTCTCACCACCCACCTTATCTCGCTGACTGTTAGTCTCCCCACCTCAGCAGTTTTGTCGGTTTACTCTCTGCTGTATCTCCAGCCCTGAAACAGCGCCTGACCATAGCACACACTCAGTAATATTGGTGAAATTCTTGCATGAATGAGGCTGGACTCTGAGCCGATACTAGGAAACCGCTTGTTTTGAATCAGCTTCACTCCCTCAGGCCTGACTCAGTTCATCTGTCTAATGACAAGGGCATATGTGCTGTTGTGTAAGCTGCCTTCAGCAGTAATAATTAATGGTTCCAGGCAATATCCTCTTACCACCCCAGCGAGGCTCAAGCACAGGCAACGAGGGAGGGGAGGCGAGAGGCAGCTGCCAGATGACTAATGTGGATCTGGGATCTGCAGTCATCCACCCCAAGTGTTAATCCTCATGGGCCACAGTGAGCCTCGGGATTATCAGCTCCTGTAACTCACATGGCCTCCTGGCTTGACCTGGCTCTAAAAGACCATCAGGTGCACTTGAAAAAATAACTCCATCATAGGAGGTGACACTTGAGGCCTAGAGAAGAAATAAAGAATTGCTGAACTTTGCACAGAAATTGTGCAAAATTAGACTTGATCTAGCCCTCGTGCAACAGACACTTACAAGGATTCCTTCTGCACCCGGCGCTGTTCTAGGCAGGAACAGAGCAGTGAAGCAGAGGGACCAGATCTGGATTTGACCTGTGTGTTTATTCCTGGTTTGCATTCCTTCCAAAGGCCTCCTGCTCTTCAGCATCTCCTCTGACCTACTGGTGACATTTAGATGGATAGATCCTCTATTGTTTTAAAAATATTTTTTATTGATTTCAGAGAGGAAGAAGGAGATAGAAACATCAATGATGAGAGAGAAACACTGATTGGCTACCTCCTGCACGCCCCACACCGGGGATCGAGCCCACAACCCAGGCATATGCCCTGACCAGGAATTGAACTGTGACTTCCTGGTTCATAAATTGATGCTCAACCATTGAACCAAGTCAGCTGAGCTGGATAGATCCTCTTCATCTCAAAAACAAACCATACCTGCCAGACCGTGCCACGCCAGCACGGCCAAGGGTGACACTGCGTGGGGAGAGTGAAGGATTTAGAAAAGACAGACAAGAGCCCTGACCGATTTGGCTCAGTGGATAGAGCGTCAGCCGGTGGACTGAAGGGTCCAAGGTTCGATTCTGGTCAAGGGCATGTACCTTGGTTGCGGGCACATCCCCAGTAGGAGGTGTGCAGGAGCCAGCTGATCAATGTTTCTCTCTCATCGATGTTTCTACCTCTCTATCCCTCTCCCTTCCTCTCTGTAAAAAAATCAATAAAATATATATTTAAAAAAAAGACAGACAAGAGAATGAGCTGGGTCTGAGTGGGACGCTGCCCTCTCTGATGGAGAGACAGCGCCAAGGACTACAAGCAGTGTCTTTATTTTATAGCCAGATTCCACTAGGCAAAGTGAGGGCGTGGTCAAGATGTTTACAACATTCTCGTGGGTTTCGATCCTACTCAATTACATGCACCTGAACTCTGTGGAGCCCACATCACTCAGGCACGTGGGGCCACATGTTCAGACCATAGGTTCAAGCTTACAACCATAGCTGTTGGCTATAATTGCCCTCCAAACTGGGATTTGCACGTGGCCATGAGAGGACTGTGCCCTCTCATGAGTCCGAGGCTCGAACCTGTCCAAACACTGTAGCCGCTCTCCACAACAGACCAATGCAACTCTGCACCAAGGTCGCTATAGGCCCCTCCTGCATCTCAGTCACGTCAGCTTTCCTTCTGTCCAGCTTCCAGGAAACTACAAATCTCTTCCTCATTCTCACCACCTTCCTATAGTTGGCCCCACCATCCCCTAACAAACTCGCAGTTTCTGTCTGTGGGGCCAGTTGCCTCAGAGGCCCGCAAGTTAACTGTATGTCTTCTGTATTTTACATCTTTCTCCAGCTTTCCCTACCTGAACCATCTCTCCCCTTGCTTGGCCTCTTTACAGCTGCTTATCACAACTGAATCAATCCTCATTTTGGGGGGGTGGGGGGGCAGACTTCCTCAGTTCCTCGACCCTTGATAAGCTCTCCACTAGAACACCCGCTTGCCATGCGTGTGTCATTATTGTACCACACATCTTTCCCTCTAACTACTGGCTGTCTGAGGCTGTTTCATGGAACTGTGTCTTATCTCTCCATGAGACCGTAACCTCCTCGAGAGCAGGAACAACGTTCATTTTGCTGCATCTTATGCAGCCTAGTACCCACTCACTGGGCAATCAATCAGGGGCAGATTTGACCTGGGTTTAACAAATGTGATATTTAAGAAGAATGCATTTGGGAAAATGTGTATTTTTTTTAATAGATGTAAAGAGAAAAATGTAGAATGCAAGGTTGTATTATGGTCTGATCACCACAGTATAAACTATGTATTCAAATGGGTAAAACTGGAAGGCAATTGGTAAGAAATAAAGAGTTGTGTTAGAGTCTGGCTGGCGTGGCTCAGTGGTTGAGCACTGACCTAAGAACCAGAAGGTCACGGTTCAATTCACGGTCAGGGCACATGCCCAGGTTTGAGGCTCAATCCCCAGTGTGGGGCGTGCAGGAGGCAGCCGGCCGATGATTCTCTCTCATCATTGGTGTTTCTAGCTCTCTATCCCTCTCCCTTCCTCTCTGAAATCAGTAAAAATATCTTTTTTAAAAAATATGTATTTTATTGATTTTTTACAGAGAGGAAGGGAGAGGAACAGAAAGCTAGAAACATCAATGAGAGAGAAACATCGATCAGCTGCCTCCTGCACGCTCCCCACTAGGGATGTGCCTGCAACCAAGGTACATGCCCTTGACTGGAATCGAACCTGGAACCCTTAAGTCCGCAGGCCGAGGCTCTATCCACTGAGCCAAATCGGTTAGGGCTCAATAAAAATATCTTTAAAAAAGAGTTGTGTTAGAGTTGTTTGATTATGAGCGATTTGTTTAACTAATCTGTGAATACTCTAGTGCATTTTGTTGATGTAAGAACAACGCAAACCTGTAGAGAATTTTTATAAGAGGTTATTTGAGCCAAACATGAGAAAGCAAGGTCTCAAATGCTCTGGAGAATGAGTTTTGCAGTTTCCTTTATACATTTTTTCCCCTCAGTGGAGTTTGTTTTATATACACTAGGTGCACCAACTCATGCACGGGTGGGGTCCCTCAGGCTGGCCTGTGGGGATCTGGCCCCAGCTCACACCCCATGGCCTAGCACCTCCCCTTCACCTGCTCCACCATCCTGCCTGCAGGATGATTGATAAGGCTACCTCCCCCACCCCCAACTCCCTCAGCACCTGGGAGCCAGGCAGCAGCCTGACCCTGCCATGACTGCTGGTTGTCATCTGTAGGGCCCCTGCTTGCACCACCCTGGCCTGGTACAGCCCACTCACCTGCTCCACCATCCTGCCGCAGTCCAGCTCTCTTCAGGGCCCATCAGGGCCAGCAGCGCCTCCTCTGACACCCACTGCTGATGCCTGCCATGTTCCGCACCACCCTCTGGTGGTCAGCGCACATCATAGCGAGCAGTCAAACTCCTGGTTGAACTCTTGGTTGAACAATTTGCATATTAGACTTTTATTATATAGGATATATATATATCAGAGAGGGAGAAGGAAAGAGATAGAAACATCATTATTGAGAGAGAATCATTGATTGGCTGCCTCCTACATACCCGTTGTTGGGGACTGAGCCCACAACCTGGGCACATACCCTGACTGGCAATTGAATTGTGACCTCCTGGTTCATAGTTCGAGCTCAATCACTGAGCCACACCTTTATTCATTTTGGGTTAAAGGGGGAAGTAAGGAAGATCAGAGAACAGTGGAAGAAAGCAAGGCAGGAAAATCTCTATGATTGAATTTTAGGATAGGTAAGATTATGTGCTCCCTAGAGGATAGTTATGCCTCCTCCAAGGGGTCTGAAAAAAGAGAATTATTCTGCTTTTCAAAGGTAGATTAACCTAACTGAACAAAAACAATGGACAGGGCTTGCTTAAGGCAAAGATAAATCTTCTTATAGTCCTGGGGCCTGCCTACCCACCATGACCTACCCAGTTGGGAATTTATTATCAAATCACTCTATGAGGTTACTTTCAATCAGATTTATTACAGAGTGCCCTTTTTTTGTCCACAATTGTTTACGAATTTTAAAAGATTTTAAGAAATACACGGAGGGCTTTAAGTGTCATGGAAACATTCCTTTCTTGTATAAATGCATTAAGGCTTCCCTGGGAAGGATGAAGGAAGGAGAGTGGGGTGGACAGGATTGACAGTCCTTTAGAGAGTTCACTCAAATAGTATTTATACACAAATAGCTGAGCAAAGGGAGGTAAAAACAAAGTTCACATTTTGCTTGCAAATGTTATATCACAGGACAGAAAAGGAAACAGTTTAAAATAACCAAGTGAAAGAAATCACATGAGCGTAAGGATTTCTCTCTCTCAACAAGAATGAGTTGAGTTTCCTGGTGCTTCGTACTCTGAAGCTGCAGCAGTGGGAGCGGGGCTAGGAGAGGGAGAGGTCGGGTACACCCATCCACGAGGCAAAAACTGCTTTAGACACAGGCTTTTTTTTTTTTTTAGTCCTAAACCTTTTTTACATGTTTATTTTGTCCATTTCAGGTGTGGGTTCTCAAAGAAGAGGGCTGTACTCTTCCTGCAAAAGAGATGGCCCCGCAGTATCCCTAACAGCTAAGAAGCACCTCCCATCAGACACAGGAGGACCACACTCAGAGAACGAGGCATGTGCCAAAGCCATGCAGACAGAAATTCTTGGGGGGTGGGGGCTGTTTTTAGAGCGCTCTGGAGTGCTCAAGTTTAGCCCTTACTGTCACTACTTAGCCTGAATATTTAGAACATCCCTCTGGTGTGTGTTGAGCATATATCCCCGGGCCAAAAAGATGGCAAAAGGCCAACAACAAACAAACCATACTCCCTAACATTAAGAAGCTTAGATTCGGAGGGAGAGATGGGGCAAGTTCTTGGATGAACGCAGAGCAGAAAGGAGGAAGGACTGCAAGAGGCATGTCAAGGCGGGTCAGGAAAGGCTCTGTCAGCATTAAGCTGGATCTTGAAGGAGGTTCAAGACAATGCGAATGAGGTCAGAGGCACCAAACCAGCTGCACTGATTTAACAAATACTTCCTGATCATCAACTGCCATGTGCCAAGCAAGGTTCTAGGGAAGCAAATATCTGCCCTCATGAAGCTTCCAGTCAAGTGAAAGTAGGAATAGACACTTCACAAAATATGTAACAAAAAGCAGGTTAGACAGCCTGGAGAGAGTATGAAATTGTGCAGCCACCACAGAAACAGAATGGGTTTCTCAAAATATTACACATGGAATTATCGCTTGATCCAGTAATTCCACTTCTGGGTAAACACTCACCCCTAGCAGAAATCTGCGGTAAGAATGGTCCAAACAGAGGGATCAGCAAATGAAATGAGGAGGAAATGGCAAGGAGGTCACTGTGCCAGAGCCATTACCACGAAAATCGATTGGTTCAGCTCTGTGCCTCTTTGACCAATTCCAGTGGTACTAGAGAAACGACTTAAGAATGGAGCTGGGGAAAACCTTCCTCAGCCCTGGGGGGAAATGCACAGTGCATATGGCCTTACTGGATGAGGGACAAGGAGAGGGACTTGGTTTCATTAAACTTGTATGGAAGTCGTTGTGGACGTTAGCCATTTCGCTTCTTTTAGGGACATGACCACTTACACCTGCATAAGAGCTGCCTATGACCATAACTTCATTTCTCTAGAAACAATTCTGGCAGGGCAGAGAATTCTTTCCCCATGACCTCCGGGTGGGTTTGTGTTCTATGAGAACATTGGGTTTTGCATTTCTCATTAACTGCTCTCATAGCTCCTGGGTTTAACTGTCTATTAAACTCTTTTATGGCTTTCGCCCCCATGGAACCAAGAATAAAGGTGAGTAAAGAACTCATCCAACATAGAACACTCCAACAGCCTGAGATTACTCCTTTTCATAAAACCTGAAGTTTCATGCCAGGGGCATTACAGAAACAAAGCCAGAGTCAAGTGCAAATTATAGCGCTACAGACAATGATGTGAGACGACGTCTTTCTTTCAAGATGCTCTAAGTGCCAGAATAAAAAGATAGTAGATATTTTGCTTCTTGAAACTGTGCCAGCCTTGTGGCTAATGCCCAGCGTAGTTGCATCAAAGACTCTAAAACATTTCTGCCAACATGTGCTGGCCAAGAGCCAGTAATGATTTCAGAGTGAGTTTTCTCACCCCGCCAGCCGCGCCATCTTGGCTGGGCCTAAAGGCCAGCTGCCTGGCTCAGTCTAATTTGCAGCTCCATGGATTGTTAGTCTGTCCTCATGTAGGGGCTGAGACTCACAGTAAAGTTTTCAGGAAACCAGCATAAAGTTTAATGCTGTGGGCCCAACAGTGGTCTCTGGAGAGATTGTCTGTCTAAGGCACAGTGTTCCGGAAAGAGCATGGGAAGGAATAGAAGACAGGAAGTCGGAGGTTTAAGCAGAGGTCACATCTGTGCTAGAGAGCTTTAGTTTGTTTAACCCACCCCAGGACTACTCCTTACTCTTGTCTAACCTGGCCTGTGCCCAGGAGAGTGATCTATATTGATGTCAACAGGCTCCCTGGCTTCACTTAGGCCAGTGAGGATCTTCCAGTAAGATACACGTTTGAGTGTTAGCTCCCTTGATTTCCCAGGTCTCTGCGAGCTGCCAGAGCCTCAGACTGAAGGTCTCTCTTCTTAGGTTCTGGCAACTGTGCCTTCCTCTCTCCCTCACAGGCCCAGGTAGCTCTGTAGAGCACCACACCGCTCCTTGTGATTACCCCAAACCCTGCCCCCACTTTATTGAAACCCGATGAAATTACCCTGTTAGAGTGTGCCCTCTATGTTCTGCCAGGACTTGACTGATACAGCCACTAATGAGCTGGATGACCCTGGTCTCACCAACGCAGTCACCATGGCTATGGTTTCCTCATCTTTAAAATGGAGACTAAATGCCAGTTCTTACACACTCATTTCTCTAAGTTTTCACAAAGATTACAATGGACATAAAGCACTAAACTAACATGTTTTTAAAACATGTCCCAAATGAAAGAACAGGACACAACTCCAGAAAACACACAACAAAAAACAAATGAGGCAAGCAATCTACTAGATAAAGCAAGCATGTCAAACTCAAAGGCTGACACGGGCCAAATAAACAAGATTTAAGTTTACCTGGGCTGCAAAAAAACAAAGCCTTTAATTTTCATAGAAATGTAGGGTTTTATTTATTTATTTATCTTTATTGTTTGTATTATTACAGTTGTTTCCCTTTTTTCCCCCCATAGCTTCCCTCCTCCCAGTTCCCACCCCATCCACTGCCCTTATCCCCCCTCCCACTGTCCTCATCCATAGCTGTATGATTTTTGTCCAGTCTCTTCCCACACCCCCAAGTCTCTTTCCCCCTGTGAATTGTCATTCCACTCCATTTCTATGCCCCTGATTCTATTCTATTCACCAGTTTATTCTGTTCATCAGACTTTTTTTATTCACTTGATTTTTAGGTTCACTTGTTGATAGATATGTATTTGTTGTTCATAACTTTTATCTTTATTTTTTCTTCTTCTTCCTCTTCTCAAAGGATACCTTTCAGCATTTCATATAATACTGGTTGGGTGGTAATGAACTCTTTTAGCTTTTTCTTGTCTGTGAAGCTCTTTGTCTAACCTTCAATTCTGAATGATAGCTTTGCTGGGTAAAGTAATCTTGGTTGTAGGTTCTTGCTATTCATTGTTTTGAATATTTCTTGCCATTCCCTTCTGGCCTGCAATGTTTCTGTTGAGAAATCAGCTGACAGTAGTATGGGTGCCCCCTTATAGGTAACTGACTGCTTTTCTCTTGCTGCTTTTAAGATTCTTTCCTTGTCTTTTGCCCTTGGCATTTTAATTATAATGTGTCTTGGTGTGGTCCTCCTTAGATTCCTTTTGTTTGGGATTCTCTGTGCTTCCTGGACTTACAAGTCCATTTCTTTCACCAGGTAGGGGAAGTTTTCTGTCATTATTTCTTCAAATATGTTTTCAATATCTTGCTTTCTCTCTTCTTCTGGCACCCCTATAATTCTGATGTTGGTACACTTGAAGTTGTCCCAGAGACTCCTTACACTATCATCATATCTTTGGATTCTTTTTTTCTTTTGGCTTTTCTGGCTGGGTGGGTTTTGCTTCTTCATATTTCATATCTTTGACTTGATTCTTGCGACCCTCTAGTCTGCTGTTGAATCTCTGTATATTATCCTTTATTTCAGTCAGTGTATGCTTAATTTCTAGCTGGTCCTTTTTCATATGCTCGAGGGTCTCACTAAATTTATCGGCAGATTCTAGAATATTCTTGAAAAACCTTATAACCATGGTTTTGAACTCTATATCCAGTCATTTGCTTTCCTCCATTTCTGTCATTTGTGACCTGTTTCTTTGCCTCTGAATTTTGGCTGCATCCCTGCGTTGACGGAGTGGCTTTAATCAGCTGTGTCTACGGTGGGAGAACTTCTATGTTGGAGACACCTTTATGGGGCAAGACTTGCTTCAGTGGGCCTTTGGTGCCGCTAAGTCTGCCCCCTGAGTGTGTCCCTTATGAGTCTGAGGAGTTGTAGACTGGGTGGTCCCACTCTGACCACTGAGTACGCTGGCTCTTATATCTCCAAGGAGGTGCTGTTTTAGCTTCTGCCTGTGGCTTCCCAGCCTTTTATATGCAAAAGCCTCTGTGCAGCTTGGGTGGGGCAGGGTCTCAGGGAGTCTACAGGGCAGAGCAACCAGCTATGGCCACTTCTCAGCCCTGTCCTAAGAGGCACCGGGTCTCAAGTTCTCTGAAGTTCCTCCTGATGCCAGACGGTGCCAGACAGTCCAGCTCCTCCCCATATGATTCTGAGTCCCCAGAAACTTGCCTGGAACTGGAGTTCAGAGCCGTCGGGAGCTTGTGCTTCCCTCTGGTACAAAATGCTTCCAGCCCTTTCCTCAAGCCCCTTCGCATGCACCTCCATACCTCTGCACTTTATTTCCGCACCTCCTCTGAGTCTCAGTCTCTTTCTAGTTGTAGAATTTCCACTCAGCCAGCCTTCCTGTGGGTCTGGGTGGTGTCTGTTTTTTCTTTTCATTGTGGTTTTGTAATAATTGTGCCCAGCAGCAATTCCAGTATTCACTTATGCCGCCATCTTGGTTTCTCTCTCTCTTGTTTTTTCCTAGAAATGTAGGTTTATTTCTATAGCGACATGCTGAATACAAAGGACTAAAATAAATGAATAATCGTTAACATAAAATAATAGAACATTTTAATAAAAATTAATATTTTCTTCAACATTAACTTACCAAACACCGAATAACTGCACAAACTAATAAGCATAAGGCAAATAAACCTATTTTTCTTGGTCTCTGAAAGCAAAATATTTCCTGTTATGCACACCAAACAAGTCAGTCTAGTCGGCTACTAAAATATTCGCTGCTAGTGTTAGTGGAGAGAAATGGTGCACCTGCACGTAAGGTGTGTAAGGGAAATGAATGCAACACGATTATAGTAATCAGTCATTAGTGAACATTGTAGTCGTTATTAATAATTATGTATTACAGGATATTGCAAAAATTAAGTTATGAAATTGTTATTAAAACGTTTCTTATGTATCATTATATTGGCTGGGCCGCAAAAATATTCATTGTGGGCCGCAAGTTTGACATGCTTTATGTATGGTGTCAGAGAGGTAGAAGACTTATGAGAGGATCACTCCCTAAGTTATATAAATGTCAAGCCACCACTCTGTACACCTGAAACTGATATAATATTGAATGTCAACTGTATTGGAAAAAATAAAATACACATGAGTTTTTATTAAATACCAAGAAAACTAACTGGATTTCACTGTGATAAACATAAAGACATTAGGTGACCAATAACACTTAAATCCTAAAATCTATCCCAAAATTAGGAAGGTAGATAAGACAAAAACATTTTCAGTATTTCAAAGCCATCAGGATAGTAATGATGATCATTTTATTAGAAAAAATCTAAACATAGATATGAACATATTTTTTATTACAAATAAAAATGGCTTTGTTATCATCACTGGCTACCAAGAAGCAATTTGTGTAGGAAAAAGTATACTGGTATATTGTTGGGCTTAAAAGACTGGTATCCTGCCCTAGCTGGTTTGGTTCAGTGGACAGAGCACTGGTGTGCAGACTGAAGGGTCCAAGGTTCTGTAACAGGACAATCGATGGGTCTGGATTTCCTGTCACTACTTGAGCCAACTAAGCAGAGACAGGGTTGAATCACTTAGGAGCATTTATTCCAGTACAGCCAGCGATGGGAGAGCAGCAGGTACTCCACAAAAATCTGCTCTGCAGCCCCTCCCACAAGCCAGCAGCTTACATAGGCTAGGACAAGGATTATATGGCTAAGTAGGGACTACAGGCATGGGGAACTAGGAGACTGGGGTGAGACTCCATTATTGGGCAACAAGGTTGCTAATCTTTCCTTGGTAATAGGCAGTTCTTGAATAAGAATGGTTCTAAGGTTGACTCCCAGATCTAAGGTTGACTTCCAGGTCCTGGGGGCATACAACTCTCAGCCAGGTCAGAATGTCCTTTCTTTAACCAACACAAGGCAATCATGGTTAACAGAGCATGATTAATATTTCCCATAACCATAGCTAGTCCCAATATTCTATTTTTGCCCCCAAGAGTTCAATTCTAGTCAAGGACACATGCCCGGGTTGCCGGCTCAGTCCCCAATAGGGGGCATGCAGAAGGTAGCCTGATCAATGATTCTCTCATCATTGATGTTTTTTTAAAATATATTTTATTGATTTTTTTCACAGAGAGGAAGGGAGAGGGATAGAGAGCCAGAAACATCAATGAGAGAGAAACATCAATCTGCTGCCTCCCGCACACCCCCCACCGGGGATGTGCCCACAACCAAAGCACATGCCCCTAACTGGAATCGAACCCGAGACCCCTGAGTCCGCAGGCCAATGCTCTATCCACTGAGCCAAACTGGTCAGGCCATCATTGATGTTTTTATCTCTCTTTCCCTCTCTCTTTCTCTCTGAAATCATTTTAAAAAAAATTAGGGCAGTAGGGGAGGGATAAACCAAGATGGTGGCATAGGTAAGCACCTGAAATTGCTGCCTCACACAACCACTTCAATACTACAACTAAAAGACAAAACAGACATCACCAAGAACCACAGGAAAGCTGGCTGAGTGGAAATTCTACAACTAGAAGGAAAGAGAAAAGCACAGAGACTCAGAGGAGGTGCGGAAGTAAAGTGCAGAGGTACGGAGGCGCATGTGGAAAGGGCTGGCAGCTGAGGACGCGGCTGTCTTTTTCAATCAGGAAGGAGACATAAGCTCCCGACTGCTTTGAACTCCAGTTCCAGGCGAGTCTCTGGGGACCCAGACTCATACGGGGAGAAACTGGACTATCTGGCATTGGGTGGAACTCGAGGGTGGCTTTCTCTCAGAGGTGCTTGCAGCAATTACCGAGGGACACTGAGACCCCGGGCCTCTTAGGGCTGGGCCCTGTTGATTCCCCAAGACCCCGCCCCACCCAAGCTGTGTGCAGAGGCTTTTTGCATATGAATGGCCTGGCCCTTTGAAATCTAAAATTACCTAACAAACTGCAGCTGGATAAGAAAGACCAAGAACATCCAAAAGAAGGTCCAAGGCCCCACAGCAGCTTGCATTGCTTCACAACTGGGCCTTATCTGGGCACCTCCAAACCCCAAACAAGGAAAAGGAATCTGCAGATCTCTCTGTAGCTCCTGCTGGGTAGCCTCAGGCAGAGGCTAAATTAGCACCTCCTTAGAGATCCAAGAGCCAGTGTACCCAGTAGTCAGGGTGGGACCATCCAGATAACAACTCCTCAGATCCATAAGGGACACACTCAGGGGGCAGACTCAGTGAGCACCAAAGCCCCATTGAAGCAAGTCTTGCCCCATAAGGGTGTCTCCAGCACAGAAGTTCTCCCACCATAGACACAGCTGATTCTCACAGCCAAATGGCCTGGAGGTCAATTCCTCACAGTGATACCAATAACAATCAAGGCTTAACTACAAGAAGACTGTGCACATAGCCCACAAAGGGGTACACCAGAAGTGTCCACCTCGGGTAATTGGGGAGGCTGAGCCCTATTGGAGACTGGGCCCTATCGGACACCTATCACACAAAGCCACTCTATCAACACGGGGAAGCAGCCAAAATGTGGAGACAAAGAAACAGGTCACAAATGACAGAAATGGAGAAAAGCAAATGACTGGATATAGAGTTCAAAACCATGGTTATAAGGTTTTTCAAGAATTTTCTAGAAACCGCTGATAAACTTAGTGAGATCCTAGAGGATATGAAAAAGGACCAGCTAGAAATTAAGCATACACTGACTGAAATACAGAATAATATACAGAGATCCAACAGCAGACTAGAGGATCCCAAGAATCAAGTCAAAGATTTGAAATACAAAGAAGCAAAAAACACCCAACTGGAAGAGCAAAAAGCAAAAAAAAATCCAAAAATATGATGATAGTGTAAGAAGCCTCTGGGACACTTCAAGTGTACCAACATCCGAATTATAGGGATGCCAAAAGAAGAGAGAGAGCAAGACATTGAAAACCTATTTGAAGAAATAATGACAGAAAACTTCTCCTACCTGGTGAAAGAAATAAACTTACAAGTCCAGGAAGCGCAGAGAATCCCAAACAAAAGGAATCCAAAGAGGACCACACCATGATACATCATAATTAAAATGCCAAGAGCAAAAGACAAAGAGAGAATCTTAACACTTTGTAATCAGGCATTTTCCCGCCAAATCGCGTCGTAACGCGGGGCTTCTTTGACATTTTCTCGCCAAAATTAGACTTTCCGTAAAATATTCATATATTTCAATCTATTTGATATTTTTCTATGAAACTTTCAGTGTTTTAGTTTAAAAAGAGGTCTCTATTTATTTACTTTGCAAAATATGTGTTGGTGCCCTTGTTTACAAGTTTCCCACGCCCCACCGCTTAGTGGAACAAAACAAGTTAACTTGTCTCCTGAGCTTTGGTATAAAAAGCTATATGAGTTTACTTGTTTCCCACAAAAAAATATGTTTAAAAGCAGCAAGAGAAAAACAGTTAGTTACCTACAAGGGAGTATCCATAAGATTGTTAACTGATTTTTCAACAGAAACTATGCAGGCCAGAAGGGAGTGGCAAGAAATATTCAAAGTGATGAATAGCAAGACCTACAACCAAGATTACTTTACCCAGCAAAGCTATCATTCAGAATTGAAGGTCAGATAAAGAGCTTCACAGACAAGAAAAAGCTAAAGGAGTTCATCACCACCAAACCAGTATTATATGAAATGCTGAAAGGTATCCTTTAAGAAGAGGAAGAAGAAGAAAAAGGTAGGATAAAAATTATGAACAACAAATACATATCTATCAACAAGTGAATCTAAAATCAAGTGAATCAAAAAACTAATGAACAGAATAAACTGGTGAATAGAATAGAATCAGGGGCATAGAAAGGGAGTAGACTGACAATTCTTGTGAGGAAATGGGTGTGGGGGGTGTGGGAAGAGACTGGACAAAAATCTTACACCTATGGATGAGGACAGTCGGGGAGGGTAAGGGCAGAGGGTAGGGTGGGAACTGGATGGAGGGGAGCTATGGGGGGGGGAAGAGGAACAACTGTAATAATTTGAACAATATTTATTTTTAAAAAATAAAAAATTAAATTAAAATTAAAAAATAAAAGACTGGTATTGTCCTGGTTGGCATAGCTCAGTGGTCATGAGTTTGATTCTGGTCAAGGGCATGTACCTAGGTTTCAGGTTTGTTCCCTGGA